>QJNY01000442.1:0-68709 GCA_004155945.1 Monosporascus sp. mg162 | reverse complement strand
GTAATGGGGTGGCGCAGAAAGACGGGGGCACACGAGATGGAAGAGGGGCATGGACGATGATCGTCGGTAGTTATGGAATGTTATCTACGTTAGACGCACCCCGCTCATACAGGAAATGGGATGGCAGTGCAACTCCCACGAGAGCATTTCCCTGTAGATATGATTATGTGGATACTTCTATTAGGTGGATGCATCGAACACTGGGAATGAGGTGTTAATAGTCATGCTCACTATCATTATTTAGCAATTACAGTACTCAGGGAACGACAACAGAAGCGAAGAGTCATGGCAAGCACCAGTGATCCTAAGCTAGCACCCTTAATGAAGGCCCAATTCCTCGAGACATTTAACAAGCCCTATGTACTTCGCTCAGTCCCTCTCCCTACCGTCGCCGATCCGCATGACATGCTCATCAAAGTAGACGCGGCCTCGTACTGTCATACTGATGCTGTCCTCGCCGCTGGGCAGATGCGCCCTTATCCGCCGTCATTTCCACATGTCGGCTGCCACGAGTTCGCGGGCACCGTCGTGGCTTTACCGGAAAATTCTACCTCTCCATTCCAGGTAGGCGACAGGGTGGGGGTACCGGGGCGTTCGTTTCACCCCTGCGGCACTTGCTTCGAGTGCGCGTCAAGTCCTACCCCCGAAGACGCTGATGCCGATCCGCCCGGGTACTCTGTCTATTGCCCGCGGTCACAGAATAACGGAATCAGCGCCCCTGGCGGCTTCAGGGAGTACGCAGTCGTTGACAGTCGCCAAGTCGCGCCCATTCCGGAGAATTTGTCTGCTGTTGACACGGCCGTGCTCATGTGTGCCGGCGTCACGATCTACGCTGCCCTGAAGCGCTGTCGGCTGAGACCTGGACAGCGCGTCGGCATCATGGGGTGCGGCGGCGGTCTAGGCCACTTGGGGCTCCAGTTCGCCGTCCAGATGGGACTCGAGGTTTGGGGCGTGGACAATGCGGATGGGCCGCTGCGGCTTGCCGGAGAGGTTGCCAACAGTGCGAGGGTAATAGATGCGAGGAACGTAGACGCCGCTGAGGTTGTCGCTCGGTTCGGCCGAGAGGACGGGAAACAGGACAGAGGCGATATGGGTCTGGATGCTGTCATCATATTACCGGAGAGCCAGGAGGCCTTCGACTACGGCGTGTCCCTTCTCCGAAACCATGGGAAATGCGTCGTCGTATCCTTCCCCGAACGGGGATTCCACATATCGGCCCGGGACGTCGTATTTCGCGACATCTCCATCGCCGGCAGTCTCGTGGGCAGCAACAAGCTGCTGAGAGAGATGTTGCAGTTTGCTGCTCAGAATAACGTGAGAGCAGTTGTGCGCACATTTCCGCTGTCGCGACTCAACGACTTGGTCGCTGAGTATCACACGGGCCGGGGTGGGAAACTCGCGATTGACTTTGCTCTTCCGGATGAGAGTTAGGGCAGTCCGAGGATTCATTAAATATAGTATGTTCACAATTGTACATAATACTCCATGTATATTCGTAATTCCCTTTTCAACCACTGTCGTTAAACATGGCTCGTGCCCCTATTTAGCCACTCTAGATACTTATAGAAATTACTGCTGAAGAAGACTGGCTATCTACTGCTCTAGCAATGGTCCCTTGGTCGCTACCTTGTAAACATAACAATCGTACTATTCCGGTATGCACATACTTATCGTGAAGGTATCCGTATGATCTCTATTTTACGACTCGGTCATTGATGCAGAACCCATCTCGCTAGAGTAGTCGCCAAGGAACTACTCTGTCGTCTTGCCGCCAAGCTCCCTGGCCATCTCGCCCTTCTCAGCCATCTCGTCGAGCACCTTCTCGGCCGTTTTCATGGCGTCGACGCCGGCCGGAACCCCACAATACGTTGTGCAGTGCAGGATAGCCTCCCTGATCTCCAGCTCCGAAAGCCCGTTGTTCCGGGCCCCTCGGATGTGCACGGCCAGCTCGGGCGCGCGGTTCAGGGCCATGAGCATGCCGATATTGAGGAGACTGCGCTGTTTCTTGTCGAGGCCCGGCCGCGTCCACGCATAACCCCAGCACCATTCTGTGACTAGTTCTTGACCCGGCTTTGAAAACTCGGTTGAGCCTTTGGCCAGGGCGCGGTCGACGTAGGCATCGCCGACGACGCTGCGGCGCATTTTCAGCCCCTCATCGAAGAGATGCTTGTGTAACTCTTTTAACTTTGGATCGGTACTCATTTTAACCGGAGGAAAGTATTTTGAAGTTCCTTCAGTGGCTCTCCTTAGGAGGATGAGACCAGCGGAATGAAATATTGATGCTCGCTATCTCGAGATATGTGCAGGATGTTAGGTAGTGGGATGCCGGCGAGAAGCAAACTGATTCGCTTCCCCTCATATCGGTGAGATCTTAAGGGGGCCTTTAGCCGGCACGACGTGGATCGCCATGCTATTGGCTCTGCCAACTTGTGTTATACAAAATTCCACCTTGCTCATTGAGGTAGTATCGGAGCAAGGAACTTAAAGTTTGAAACTCGGCCTCTCGGCCTGTACCCCACATCATCTGACAACCCCCCTTTGAACCTGTTGTCAGCATCGACAGGAGAGCAGGTAGACGTCAGTCTCAAGATACAGTGGTTAAAAATCTCATTTTACGTTTGTACAACCGCGTTCTATGAGTTTCACCGTTTAGTGGGCAAGAAATCTACCATAATTTCTATTAATTTGGACAATTTGGACCTCTTCTCGTTGAACTCTCTGGCCGTGACCCAAACCACGAACGCTAACTACGGAATATGGCTTCCCCTAGTTCGGATGAAAAGAAACACACGGAACTTTTCGAGTTGGTGCAAAATGGACAGAGGACGTCAGCCGAGCTGCGGAAGCAGGAAAAGGCCCTAGTTCGAAAACTTGACTACTTCATTGCGCCGGTTATGATGCTACTCATGCTTATCAGCTACTTAGATCGAGGAAATATCGGCTTTGCAGCCACGCAGGGGATGACGACTGAGGTACACTTGGAAGGATCCCAGTTGAACGTACGTACCACCAACCTTCTTGGGTGTGTGTGCGTCATTCTACTGACTGTTATACCTAGACAGCTATCTCGGTCTTCTATATCTTCTACATACTCGCGGAATTTCCTACATCCCTACTCGTCAAACGCCTCCAATTTAACCGGGTAATTCCCACCATCACCTTCTGCTGGGGTATCGTCTGTCTATGCACTGGCTTCGTCCAGTCTTTCGGACCCCTTGTAGTAACCCGCATTTTGTTGGGACTTTTCGAAGGCTGCCTTTTCCCATCAATGACCTTGTTTCTATGCAATTGGTATAAGCGTGAAGAACTGGCGGTTCGCATTGCTTTCCTTTTCAGTAAGTCTGCGTTTGAATCGCACAGAGAATATCTCCACGGTTAGCCAACAGCCTCCTAGTCGCATCAGCGCTCTCCGGAGCGTTTGGTGGGCTTTTAGCATGGGCTATGCTGAGTATGGACGGAGCCGCAAATTTATCTGGGTGGCGGTGGTGCGTTTCTGCGTCCACTATTATGAGGTTACAGAGCATAACTGATAATATCAGGCTTTACATAATCGAAGGGATCATCACCGTTATTTGGGCAGCATGTTGTGTGCTTCTCGTCCCCAAAAGCTATGAGACGGCATACTTTTTAACTTCAGAAGACAAAGCGCTTATGAGACGGCGTGCGGAGGAGATGGAGGCTTACAGTGGCGGTTCCGGTCACTATGGAAAACAGGAGATAAAGCAAGCTGCGAAGGATGCGAAGAGCTGGGTGCATGGTGTTATCCAGATAGCCGTCGTCACTATTCTTTACGGTTAGCATCTAGTGCCGTTTCCGGAAGAAATCAGTCCACTAACAATTGCGGCATAGGTTTTGGGACATTTCTGCCCATAATCATTAAAGAAGGGTTCCATTATTCCACGGTACAGGCACAGTACTTGGTCATCCCCGTCAACCTCTGGGGCGCTATCGTATACGCCGTCGGCGCTGTCTTATCCGACAGATATGGGAAGCGATTTCTTCCGCTAATTCTATGTGCACCCTTCGGTGTAGCCGGCTACTCTATCCTACTCTGTAACGTTCCGCCGGCGGTACAGTACTTCGCTACGTACCTGGTTGCCACGGCCTGCTTCCTTTGTACCGGGGGTAATATGTAAGTGTCCATACGAGGCCCCCGATCTGGAGCGCGAAGGGAGAAGAAGCTGAATTCTTGAACTCTCTATTAATATCCCGTTATAGAACCTGGTTATCCGGCAACTGCGCACCCGATGGGAAACGAGCTGCTAGTCTCGGCATCTTACTGAGCTTGACAAATATTGGTGGTGTCGTGTCGGGGCAGATCTACCAGTCCAACGCCGCACCGTCTTTTACTCTAGGACATGCATGGTCTCTCAGCTGTCTGGCCTTCGCATGGTTCGGATGGTGGGTTGTGAGGTGGATTTACAAGCGACGCGAGCAAGCCAAGGCGGAAGCCCTAGCCAACGGGCTGGTGCTAACGAGCTGGGAGTATACCGATCGGTCCACCAATTTCAAGTACCAGATATAAGCAAGGCGGGATTACAAACAAGGAACTATTGTAGGATGCAATAAAATCACACTCACAGTTTTCGTTTCATATATCAACGTCTGGCAGGTGCAAAGCCCAATAGAATCGTAAACAGTGTGCGGCCTTGTATTTTAGGCTTTCTCAAAGACCAGCTGAATACCTGTTCAATGTCTAATTAACCAATTCGCCAGCCTTAGGGGTTGGGGCAACACAACTACATATACACAGAAGTTCTGGGTCATCTTACCCCCATTTCGACCCCTATTCTAACGCAATGTCAACACATTCCACCGATTGAATCTTTGAGTTCATCGGTAGAAGTCTATAGAATTGAATTACGGGAAGAAATTAGCTCCTCTATGATGGGTGCTGCCACATGGGCTGTATGCAGGCTCAGCAGCGTAGCGATCTCAAGCACCTCCAGTATCTCCTGTGGCGTGGCACCATATCCCAGAGCGTTCTTCATATGTAACTTTAGGCCAGGCACATAGAGATGCGTAGCAGCACAGTCGAAAGCACAATAAACAAGCTCTTTCATCTGGTTGGTGACTCCTGTTAGCCAATATACGCGGACTCGGGTTGGTGAATACAAGCTAATGACCCCTTTTCACTTTACCTTTGGTTCAAGCACCCCTTTACCTTTCCCTGCCCCGTCGACATCTTTGACCCATGGTACGCTGGAAAACTCCAGATAAGCCTCGAAGAACTCTGGGTCGAGCCTTAGGAAGTCCTCCCAGAACCGGTGCCAATACCCCCTCTTTTCCGTAAAGTCTCCCTTCAATCTCTCCCTTTTCTCATCGTAGGGCTTCGTTATCTCCTCCTCATACTTTTCTCCCTCTTCCTTCAAGACTTCAACCAGGAGTGGCACCCCTATGTTGCACGCGTGGATGCCTAGAGTACTCGACAACTCGATGACTTCGAGTACTTCATGCACGCTGGCGCCTTCGTCGAGTGCTGCAGCGACGTGCGCACGTATTCCCGGAGCATAGAGGTGCGTGGAAGCACTATCGACGGCAAGAGAGATGAGAGACTGGTCCTTCCGGGAAAGGTATGATTTCCTCCGCGGGACAGAGGCGAGGGATAAGCTGGCCGAGAAAAAGGCGGGGTCAAGTGAGAGCAGAGACTCCCAACCAGCATGAAACGCCTTCTCGCCCAGCTGTGCAGCGAACTGTTCTTTGAGCTTTCTCTTCTCTTCGTCCGATGACATTATTTCATTCCTTGCCCTGGCGGATAGGCTGTTATGGTAGTTGCATCTCTAGTCCAGTGCGATAAGAGGTAATGAATAAGGGGTTACTTAAGGCGAGTCTCCGTCCGCCACCCTGCACCAACGAAACTGAAGTACGCTTTGAGGAGACCGCAGGTTTTCCCCACGCTAGCGGATGCATGCCATGCATGCTGCGAAGCGGGATCCCAAATTCAGAACAATAGGCTAATCTATTAAGTTGTATTGCCCCGCGTCCAAGTGTTACAGTCGGCAACTAGCATATACCAGAATTGTTCAGTGTGTGTAAGTCCGCCAAGCATATGCAAACAAGCATCTGAATCTAGACATGGTAATGGAACGCCGAACTATGATGTATTCCATGTTCAATATATTGCGAAACGACAAAACAGGATGCATTCGGAAAATAACGACGCTCTGCCTAGGGATATAGGGTTCATTGGGCTTGGGGCTATGGGTAAGCCCATGGTTATGAACCTGGCAAGGAAACTAATACCTGGCTCGCGTCTATACGTTCACGATGTCGTGGCCCCAGCTATGGAAGAGGTCGAGGGGCTCTGTGCCTCGGTCCCAGTCACAATCGTCAAATGTCACAATGCCAAAGAAGTGTCGGATAACTCCGTATGGCACACTACCTCCCTCATACTCGAGATAGCAATCCATCAGCTAACCTGCAAGATAGGATGTTATACTGACGATGCTCCCTGAAGGCGCCCATGTCAAGTCAGTGTACCTTGACCCAGAGACTGGCATCATCGCTTCGCTCTCCCGCACTTCCACTCGGCCATTCCCAGATAAGCTCTTGATCGACTCCTCCACAATCGACACAGCCACCAACCTACACGTCAAAGAGCGACTCTCCCAGTTCACGACTTCCTTCTACGACGCCCCCGTCAGTGGCGGCGTCATTGGCGCTATAAATGCCACCATAGCCTTCTTCCTTGGTAGTTCCGCATCGGATGCGAACCTCACTCGTCTTACCACTCTGCTACAGACAATGGGCGGCAAGGTCATCCCATGTGGTGGGCCATCGCTAGGTCTTGCTGCGAAATTATCTAACAATTACCTATCCGGGGTCATCACAATCGCTTGCTCCGAGGCGATGGACATGGGGATGCGCGCAGGCATCGATGCTGACGTCCTGGCCTCTGTCTTTGCTGCCGGGACGGCACAGAACACCATCTGCGATGTATTCAACCCTGTGCCGGGCGTATGCCCCAAAGCCCCGTCATCGGACGGGTACGCTGGTGGCTTTCGTGTTCAACTGATGAAGAAAGACTTCGGCTTGGCTATGGATATGGCACGCAGAGTCGGTGCGCGGAATGCGTTAGGAGCAAGTGGGCTAGGCGTATATACGGCGGCGAGCGAAGCTGAGGACTGTAGGGACCGAGACTCAAGAGTCGTGTATCGTTATCTTGGCGGCAGGGAAGATTGGCTCCATAGAAGGAAAGGTGTCAAAAAGGAAGGGAACTAGAACAGGTCACCATAATAATATGTCTCGAGCTTGGTGTAGCTGGTAAGGAGAAGCTGGGTGGGCGGACTAGGTAGCTAAGAAGCAGGATGAGACTATACAGGAATTTTTCGCAAATAACCCAAGGAATTCTCTTGCAGCCGAATATAGAGGCTAACTCTGCGAACAATGAAGGCGGCGGTCAGTGTAGGCGCATAGAGCTCGCGAGACGTCTTTTAGTAAAGTCATGAACAGCATTCGACGCGCAGTTGGATGTTTTGAATTCCGTCCAACTTCGAAGTGACAAGTAACTATTGACACACCCTAAAAATTACGGTGTTTTCCTTCCCATGTCTGAGATAAAGCACAACAATGAATCACCTTGGCTGCTTTTGTTTGGAGCATATCGCACAAAATTCACTAGTACTGATGCGGCGCCAGGAGTGCCTATGCATGGACCGCATTGGAACGCTGTGGTTTGTTTATATAACAAGTCTTCTGTCCCAGGTCTTTGGGATAGGTCTTCATCACCCAGCTTCAATACGCTCATTTATACCCCTAGACACCTTACTGGTCTAGCTGAGTGCCATCAGCTTCTCAACGACAGATGCCAACTAATCCAGTAGCATTGCATGTGAATGAATACTAGTCTATATACCCCCTCTCAATGCGATGTCGCTCATCCTGAACTGGGGGAACTAAATCGAAGCCAGGGCCGACTTCTGGATAGTAATATCATATCTCCGATTAAGTATATGACGTATCGTATTCAATAGGGAGCATGGGTAGGTAAGGTAACATAGACGGCAGTTCCTCGACCTCGACCTGCCTCACACTTGTGGAAATCTCGCGGATAATGATGAGGTTGATTGCAACTAGGTTCGACGGCTGGTTTATAAGGTTCTTGCCTCGGAATTTTACGCTCTCAGAATCCTCTGGCGAGCCGAGTCCTGAGCGGGGAGAAAGATCATCAACATCATAAAGGACCTTTAAAGAGTTAGGCCAGTGAGCTATAGAATAAAGTGACGAGGTTCCAACATGAGTCAAACAGGAGTGGAAGAACATTCGTCACCCCTTACAACCAATATACCAGAGCATCAAAAGCATCTTCAACTTAAAGTGGTTCATTATGATACTTCAAGACGGCTCGAGTCATCCTAAGACAACCCGAAAGGTTCGCATAAAGCAGTAATTTACAACGGGCTAATAGTCACAATTAGCTAAGAACCGTTCGACATTCTGTTCCTTCTTGAAGACATTATTAATAAAACCTAATCTTTAAATGTTAGCTCATTGGTTCCCCCGTTCTGCCAAGCCGGATGGCAGCGGACAGGACACAGGAGCACAAGTTGTACTCCGCTTCGTTATTTCTATTGTACGTTTAATTTCCCCGTGACCACAGTGTGGGTAAGTATCGCCCAGTTGACGATTCAGTCCAACGTCAAGCTTATAATACATAGCACTAGAACACGAGACCATCAAACTGCTTAATCTCCTTAACGTTGATGTTCTCCCACAAGAACGTCGAGCCCCAAGTAATGGAGTACAGGCACGTAGCCGCGATGAGCATGAGCTTCTGGGTCTCGCCATAACTCCTATTTATGGCGTTCCTTGTCTCGGAGCCGAGCGGGTAGGAGGACTGCACCGTGATGTCGCCGTAGATGCTGACCAGGTCGGGTTGCGCCGACGCGGGCAGGTTCTTGGCCAGCTTGGCTGGGAAGATGCCTTGCCACATCGCTGACGCGATCGATAGGCCGATGGCGCCGCCCACGCTGGCGACCAGGCCCTCGACGGCCAGCACGGCGGGAATGTTCTGGTGCTCGGATACGGCCATGACGGTCATCTGCTCGCAGATCACGAGGGTGCCGCCGCCGAAGGCGATGAAGATCTGGCACATCACTATGAAGCCGATGTTGACGTCGGGCTGGCGGAAGTGGATCATGAGGCCCACGCCGAGTATGGTCAAGGGCACGCCGAAATAACTGGCCAGCTGGCGGAGACGGCCCCAGTAGTGTATCACGACGCCGACGAGCAACGCCCAGAAACAGGAGCCCACGGTGTAGATGTTGCCGATATAAGTAGCATGGGTGATGCTCTGATTGAAGACCACAACATTGAACGAGTAAAAGTAGCTGTCCCAGAGGTACCACGCCATGTACAACGACGCCACCATGGTGTAGGTGAAAATGACCGTGCGGTTCCTTAGAAGTCGCCAGGGAATGAAGGTCATGGGTGCGAGATACTTCTCCCAGAAGCCGAAGGCGATAACCAGCAGGCCGCCAATGACGAGGAAGCAGACAATGAGCGGGCTGCGCCAGGTATCGGATTGGTTAGGATATAGCGAGAAGGCGAGCAGGAAGAGGGCCAAGCCCGTCGTCAGCGTCAGAAGGCCGATCACGTCGAACTCTTTGGCGTAGTAGATGATGTTCTCGACGACCCCGCGACCATGCGGGGTGACGCGGATCAGGCCCATCTTCTCGGCCTTCCGGGCGTTGTACCAGAAGAGCGCTGCGAGGGGACTGCAGACGACGGGGACGATGATGGCCCAGATGCCGAAACCCCAGCGGAAGCCGAAGGAGTCGAGCATCCTCTCGGAGGCCGGGCCGTAGGCCCAGACGGTGATGAGCCAGGGTGACGAGGCATACGCGATCATGAAAGCTCGGTTCTTGAGCTGGCTGGTGTCGGCGATGAAGATGGACACGGTGAAGTCGATGCAGTTATAACCCATCTGATAGAAGACCTGGGCGGCGCAGTACGTGTAGACATTCTGGCAGGCCGCCATCATGATGAGACCCAGCGTCATGCTCGAGAAGGCCAGCACGAAACCCTGCGGCCGTCCGAGGATATCCAGGACCTTGGCGAAGGGCAGCTTGATCAGGCCGGCCATCAGCGTGGCGAGGATCGACGTCGTGGCGGTCAGGGAGTGGGCTTGGAAGTTGCTTGTTACGTAGACGGTGAAGGTGCCCGACGTTCCCGAGGTGAAGGCCTGGACAAAATTGACGAGCCACATCCTGAGTAGTCAGCTTTGTTGTTATGTAGATGGTGACGATCGCTATATGCACGGTATCAACTCTTACAAGATGTAGGCCGCGATCAGGTGGTTCTTCGTCCACACCTTGAGCGTAGCCTCTGCGAGCTGCACACCGTACTGCAGCTCCTTGGCTTCTCCTGCATTCTGGTCTGCACCAATGCCATCCCTTTCGTTGAGCGATGCACGGTCTGGTGAGCTTGGCGATTCAGGCTTGGCTACAGTAGCTGTGCCACTAGTCTTGACAACGCCGGCCTCAGCATCAGTGCCCGTGCTTTGGGCTGCTAAGTTCTCTTTATCTACTGGGACTTGAATGCCCGCCCTTGGGCCAAGGATCCCGCGGAATTTCATATTGGGACTTTGCCAGGTGGAAGGACGAAAGAAATGCCACTGAACCGGAAAGGGAGGAGGGAATGACCTAGTTGCCACGGGGCATATATATACTAATACCTATGTCACCGGCCGCATTACGAGGGCGTGTAGAAACGTCTAAGTGGCCAATAGGACCACCGATCAGCCATGAAAAATATTGTCATCGCTTATGTGGCACTACCCAATTATTTCTAGCCATCACTCTTTGGCTGGGGCATTATTGGGTCATCATCTTAGCTTGGACTCGTAGATCGTTTAGGAAAAGCCGTGAGCAGATTATGTAGGGGTTGTAGGCAAGCGTAAATTGATCTGCTAGAGCTAGGCTAAGCTTTCCACCACCGAGACTTGGCGGCGGCTTAGAGATGCTTAGCTTGCTAGCGTCCTTGAAATAGCGTGAATATTCAGGGGAGCTATGCCGGAACAAGATGGTTACCGAGAAGATTGCTTATCAGAAATTATCTGATGATCTGATTCCCAAAAGTCACACTAGGCTACGAATCAAGCCGCGCCATGCTCCGATATGTGCCGAGGCCAATCACGGCGAGAGAAGAGGGGGCCGACGGGCAGAACACGGCGGCACACTCCAAAAAGCCAGATGCAGGCACATAAACTTTGAAGAGACGGAGTCCGGTTTT
The DNA here is from genome assembly GCA_004155945.1 of Monosporascus sp. mg162. Lineage (NCBI taxonomy): Eukaryota > Fungi > Ascomycota > Sordariomycetes > Xylariales > Monosporascus > Monosporascus sp. mg162. The sequence goes on along the minus strand of QJNY01000442.1, from coordinate 57,477 downwards.
TCGGAAAGTGGGCGACAGATCCGTATATAGCCCATAAGGAGTCCCATAACGTGATGTGTTACTGATTTATCTGCTTGTTCAGTCATTCCGCTCTGTCAACTGCGTCACGGGGATGTATATACTTAGGCGATTCCGACTCTTGATCGTGCTAGCAAGTTGATTTGAAACGCGCTGAATTCAAGGACATCAAGGGTTCCACTCTTGCGCATTCTTTGGTTAACACAACTTTGGTAGTAATTACAGGTAAATTGACGGCGCTTCAGAATCATGTAGCGAAATACGTAATGAACAAGTTATTATCTGCACTCTTTAAGTCTGGAATATAAGATAATCCACATGATATATTTCCTACAGGTGCAATTACTTGTCCTGTTGATGGAGACCATGGTCCTTGGATATATTATCCAAACCATGGCCCCTTTGCTGCTTCGTCTAGAGTCCATGCTGCTAACGGCCAACTCCAAAAACAGCTAAAGGCTGGTCTGGATCCTGCCCCTGGCTGCAAAGCTCCTTGCCGTAGGCATCATTTCCTCTATCATGGAATGTCTCTTTCCTACGGTCACTTGGGACTCGATATTCCGGGCGGTGGCTGACCACGCCCTTTGCTCCCTTGGGACTCCTCGATCTCTGGACGCGAGTTTTTCTCGTACTGGTTGTCGACGCATTAGAGTGGATTAAGTCATCGCAAGTCCGGAGCTTTGAAGAGTCTACCAGACAACTGCTTCGATCCTTTGTGTATTCTACGCTCCCTGCCATTGTCACGTACCAAGGTCGATGGGACTTTCTAGATAGGGGCTATAGGGGGGTCGCCAAGTGTGTATATAGGGCCCTTTTCCTCCGGTATATTGGAAAGGGGCAGACATTACTGGCCTAATCTATTGCTACCTACCGGCGAGACTGCTTCCAGCCTTTCACGCTGTTGCAGCAATAACCTGGCGGTCATTGATGAAGCAGCTGCTTAATGAGTTGGGATAACTGCCACAGCAATATTCCTTTATGTCTTGGGTAGTGCATTATAAAATCGATACGTTATTAGGATACATACCACGAGCAGTGGGATAGGCTGGATGGCCTTCCTGTCCACTAGTTCCTTGCCAGGTGTTGCCCACAGGCCACGGGGCATCAGTCTGTATTGCGGACAGTCGGAGATTGAGGCTTAACCCCTTCTGCCTCAGTATCCTTCGTGGTCTGAGTAACCCATACCCTTGGCAGATACTCCTAATTTGGGCAACGCGGAGGCAATGGCAGTCTTCGACTGTGCCTCACTGCCCCCTGAGGCCCCAGAGACTGTCAGTGGCATGGATATGCCTATTAGGCACTGACCTTGTGGAGCCCATTTGTCAACGATTCCAATTAGAATTCAGGATTATTGCCCTTCTTCGACGCAGCTCAATGTTGTCAGTGTATAAAGATACTCTACCGAGCCTCGTAGGCACCTGGATTGTGACGCTCCGACTCCGTAACCCTTGGCTTTATCGTGGGTTAAGTTGGACTAAACTTTCCAAGATGGGACTATTCCATATCGGGCTAGCGTAGTTCATATGAGCCACCCAAAAATCCATCGCCGTTGTATCTGAATAGAGCGCTCAGAATCTTCATAACTTATCGTTGTCGGCCAGAAATCAAGATGGAACAGCACGAGTCTGACAGTGACGCCCCTACGTTGGTACCAGTCGGCGATGCAGCAACAAACACGCCGGACCTAGACAGCTTCGCGCCGGATTGCAGGCTCAACACAGGCCATGGGAAGAAGTACTGGGAAGCGGCCGAAGCTGACGTCAACTCCATGCTTGGGGGTGTTCCTCTAGTCGAAGGCTTTTCCCACATCTCCAGGGTAGACCTGCAAGGTTCCCGCAGCTTTCTGGCGAAGCTCGGCATCGGCAACAAGCAGGGACGGCGTAGCCTGGGAAGCGTTCTGGAGGGCGGAGCAGGGTGCGTTTTTTACCCGGAATGACCTTGAAGAATACGGCCGTGTATCTTGATTGCTTGCTAAAACTGGGCTCGCCCATGGGTGAACAGGGTTGGTAGAATTACCGAGGGCTTGCTCCTCGATGTGGCCGAGAGTGTCGATGTGATTGAACCCGTCGCCAAATTCACAGCCTCCCTGCAGGACAAACATGGCGTGCGCAAAGTGTTCAACGTTGGTCTGGAGGAGTGGCAGCCTGCTGGCGGGACGAAGTATGACCTGGTCTGGAACCAATGGTGCCTAGGGTACTTGACGGACGAGCAACTGGTTCAGTATCTCAAGAGCTGCAAAGACGCATTAAATCCAAACAATGGACTTATTGTCGTCAAAGAAAATATCAGCACCAGTGGCATCGACCTCTTTGATGATAAAGATAGCAGCGTGACACGGTAAGTTCATAAAAGTGTGGCAGTAAAGTGGTTCCCTCTCCGTACTTTGGTTAACTCGTCTATAGGGAGGATAGGAAATACCAAAATCTCTTTAGGGAGGCGGGCCTGAGAGTGATAAAGGCGGACATTCAAAAAGGGTTCCCCAAGACCTCCCCGAGACGGCTATTCCCTGTAAAGATGTATGCACTGAGACCGGCTGATCCTTGATGTCGTCTCGGGCGGACTGAACGTTCATGGTGATACATGAGTGCGTTCTATTAGCAGTAACGTCCAGAAGAAATTGGATTCACACTGGATTCTCCGTCTGAGCAGAGAGCACAAACGACAGAAAAGGATGCCTATTCTCTGATTCGAGCGGGGGACCTTTGGTTCCAGGATATGAATGACTTAGAAAACCATGAGATGAGAATCAGCTAATTGTCCATGCCAGCAAGAGTCCCTAGCCAAGCAAGCCCCCTGAGGTTATGGGTAAAAGGGTTAGGGAATTAGGTGCGACGCCTTCCGGCATATTCCGTAAAAGACATCTAAGCGGGGTTCCGCAACTGGATGTCTTTGAAGCGTAGACTAAGGTCAATGGGTTATAGGTATCTCGCACATACTAGGACTTCCACACGCAGCTGATTGTGGCACCTGGGTCACAGCGTCAATACGCCCAGGCCAACCTGATAATGATCCGAGTTAGCAATAGAGGTCTCCACTATACGACGTGGTTCTGGGGCCAAGATGGCGAACGAAACCCGGCACAAGTCCTTAAGCTTCAGTTTCTTCAATCCCACCTTTAGAAGTCCTTGATGATCTACGCTAACTGCTTAAACCCATCTGCTGTCGAGGCATTATGGCGTCCGGTACACTCATTTTTCACATCTTTCCCCTTCTTCCACTCGAGCTCCGGCAGTCTATTTACCTCCTTACCACACCAGTTCGGGTTATGCAGGAAGCTTTCGTCATCGAGGACGTGGAAAAGTTCGATAACACCAGGGACAAATGAAGAGCTGATCGCCGTTCGACAAGGCTACGAATCCCGTCACGCGAGCGCGTGATTGAACCCCTCGTCAAGACCTTGCCCTCTGCTTATCGCATGAAGCGTCTACGCCCTCCTGGCAAAGTTGATCTCGGCCCTTGTCATCATTGTGCGCCCTAGCAATGCCCTTCCTTATCGCTGAACTGTAAACCTCGACACTTTAAAATGTAGGAGTCAAGCTTCCTTGCCAGAGATTTTCTGTGGCCTTCAATAATCTAAAATCTATTATCCTCGATGCGCGCAAATCGTGCTACGCAGGGCAAGTTTGTCAGACCGTTGGCGGCCCATTCTATACGTGTATTGGAGAAGCTGGTACTCGGCCAATAAGATTTGAGTTATTAGCCAAAATTCAGATAATTACAAGGGAAACATACCGGGACAACACCGATAGTATATTCCATTGTCGTTCCTTTTCATTTAAAATCCCATATTAGACTTGGTGTCATGTAGGTTGAGGCACATGTAAGTGCGAGCCGCAACCCCGTACGTCAGCCTTGGACCGCGTCCCACCGAGAGTTATAAAGATATGCCGAGGATTTGGGTCTGTGGGTGATTTTCTTGTTTATAAAAAAAGTCCCAGCTTCAACTCATGGTTCAGAGATCCCAAATCCCAACCGTTCCATTCGCATCGATCGCTGCCGCGGAGAGCCACCTTCCCACTCCTGAAGGTCGACCATCGCCAGCAACTATACGGCAGCAACCCCCAAACCCATTTCCATTGAATCTACAGCCTAGCCCACCATGTAGCTCCTCATTCCCTTCCTGCTCGTTTCTGTTACCTCCTTTGTCTAGGAACTAGCCCCTGCGTCAAGCGACGTGCGACTCGCCTCCTCCTTCCCCCCTATCCCTACCCTGCCCGATCCATGCGAACTCGTTAACGGCACCGCCATCGCCGAAGTCACAACCTGGTCCTCTTAAGAACGTATAACAACGAGCAAGTGGCGGCCACAAATCCCGGAGGCGAAGGCCTCTTCTTCCAGCTCTACTCGGCACAAACTGGTGGCCTTATGGGAGGGGCCTTGGGGTATATCTCGTATCCTCGACGCCCTCGACGCCCTCGACGCCCTCGACGCCCTCGACCCCGAGACGACAAAACATCGATCCCACCCGCGTTGGGTGACAGGTTGCTCGCGCAACGGCAAGGGCGCCTTCGTAGCCGGCGCATTCGACGACCATATCGCCCTCACGATTCCCCAGGAAGGCGGGTCTGGTGGCCCCGAATGCTGACGTCTTGCGGCATACATGAAGGGGCGCGGCATCAACGTCGAGGACGCTTCGCAGATTGTCACGGGCAATCAGTGGTTCGCAGCATAGTTCAAGGACTATGTCGAGGATATCGCGACACTGCCGCATGACCACTGCCAATTCATGGCGCTGGTGGGCCGACGCGCATTCTTGGTCATTGAGAACTCCGGCATTGATTACCTGGGTGCGCTTAGTACTAACGGATGCTCGGCTGCCGCGAGCAAGGTTTATGAGGCACTAGGTGTAAAAGACAACTTCGGTTTCTTAGAAGTTTCACATGAGTCGAGCCGTTGCATGATGCCGGCGTCGTAGAACCCTGAATTGACAGCCTTGGTGAACAAGTTTCTCCTTGGACAAGAAGATGTTGGCACCAACGTGTTCAAGATAGACGGTAGCTTCAACTTTGAAGAGAGCGAGTGGATTGACTGGGAGGTACCTGACCTAGCTGAGTGAGGCGATACCGTACAAAAACCCGAAGAAACCTCGTATTGGTGTTGGGAGAGTACCACGAACGCGAATACACTCGTAAGAGTCTACGACAATATTGTTGCACGTGGCTCTGCCCCTGCTACGGATCAGCGGGAATAAGGGGGAAAAAAGGAGAAATTCCGCATAGGTTGCATCGCCCTGTACGAAGTAAAACAAGTACCCCAAAAAGGGCCTAGGTGGAGATGCGGGGTGCAGGCTTAGTGGGTCGCTGGAAACCATCTCTAACCGCGGGGAAGGGCAACGCCATGATCATCACAATCATGATCTGGGAATATACAGTCCGAATCCTCCACTTGTTCGGTCATCCTTCGCACCTATATAGCCCGACTAAACTTCGAGCGATACAATTGACTAGCAGCCACTCCAATCGTGTCTCACCAGCCGCAGATTACTCCATGTCTCGGTTCGTCTCGACCCGTATAGACTGCTCCGCTGGCTTATTATCGGAGCCCCGGCAGGGAGTGCATATTATCTGACCCGTATTCCGGGAATATTAGCCGCCTAGACAAAGCGGGGCGTCTCAGAAAATCCGGCATAGCTAGGTCCACCACTTATATCATGAATAAATACACGTTGATTAGATTTCTCAAGCTACAATTCTCATGGACCGGATGTCAACGAGCAGAAAGGTATAACAAATCGTGAAATGGCCGCAGGCATAGAATTGTTCCTTACGGGGGGCTCATAACTGGAATCTGCATTTAAACTCTTAAAACTTATATTAAAACCCTTGGGACTTTTGACAGCATTAGACACGTCGGACACGCTTTGGATAGAATAAAGCACGTTTCTCTTCCTCTCTGAGAAACCGGAGCATGAGAAAATCAATGTGAAAATGATTCTTCGACCCACCGCGTGCCACTTCATGCATTACCTGGCTGTCTTATTCAGCATCGTACTCATACCCACCCCTTCCGCCTCATCCCCTACGCTCAAAAGCCCCAGTATTCGCCGGGCCTCTTCCTCAGCTCCTCCTCGTGAACGCGTCAGCATAAACGAGGGCTGGCGATTCTGGCGCTCCGAGCAGAACCCGGATAACATTGTCTATGACACGCGACCCGACCTGTCCTCCCATGAGAACCTGGAGGTGCTCAAGCCATGGATCCTGCCTTCAGCCAACGACTTCATTGCCAACCCCGCGAAGCACTATGTACGCCCTTCGGATCCCCCGCGCACAAATGTGACGTATGCGGCGTTGCCATTCGATGACGGTGAATGGGAAAGAATCGACCTGCCGCATGACTGGGCCATCAAAGGCCCATTTTACACGGGCGACAACGTCCCCGTCACGGGTGGCATGGGCAGACTGCCTGTCCACGGCGTGGGATGGTACCGGCGCAAACTCTCTGTAAAGCCGGAAGACGCGGGAAAGAAGATCTACCTAGAGGTCGACGGGGCGATGTCATATGCCATGGTGTGGCTTAACGGCGAGTTAGTTGGCGGGTGGCCCTACGGGTATAACTCATTCCAGCTGGACCTCACGCCGTACCTTATCGCTGGAGGAGATAACGTCTTAGCGATCCGGGTAGATAATCCGACTCAGTCTTCACGATGGTATCCTGGTGGAGGGATATATCGGAACGTGTGGCTCACGAAGGTCGACCCAACGCATATCTCACAGTGGGGAACGTTCATCACGACGAGAGAAGTGTCGCCCGGCTCCGCAACTCTGGATCTGACGGTCCAAGTGGAGAATAAAGGAGAAGATAATCGCGAGGTGGAGGTGGTCACAGAGGTCTATGAGATAGACTTGGACTCGGGACTCAAAGTCGAAGGAAAGATAGCCGAGTTCCCACGCTCTACTCTCAACCTCGAGGCCGGTCAGACCAAGTCCATCAACACTTCCACCACGGTCCAGAACTGTCTTCTCTGGGGTCCTCCTCCCTCGCAACAACCATACATGTATGTCGCTATCACCCGCCTCCTCTACAACAACTCAACCATCGACAAATACTCCACTACCTTCGGCATCCGTACCCTCGAGTTCCATCCCACGGACGGCCTTCTCATCAACAACGAACCTATCCGCCTCCAGGGTGTCAACCAACACCACGACCTCGGCGCACTCGGCGCCGCCTTCAACCTCCGCGCCGCGCAGCGTCAACTCGAAATCCTCCGCGGCCTCGGCTGCAACGCCATCCGCATGGCGCACAACCCGCCCGCCGCCGAACTCCTCGACCTAACCGACCGCATGGGTTTCATTGTCGTCGACGAGATCTTCGATAACTGGGAGCGCGAGAAGACGCCCAACGGGTTCCAGCTCATCTTCGCCGACTGGTACGAGCCCGACCTGCGCGCGTTTCTCCGCCGCGACAGGAACCACCCGTCCGTCGTAGCCTGGAGCTACGGCAACGAGGTCGGCGAGCAGTACACGGACGAGTCGGGTGCCGCGCTCGCCCGGACCCTTCGTGACCTCCTCCAGGAGGAAGACACCACCCGCCCGTCCACGGCGTCCATGAACTACGCCAAGCCCGACATGCCCTTCCCGGCGGCGCTGGACCTCATCAGCCTCAACTACCAAGGCGAAGGGATCCGCGATGCCCCGGCCTATGAGCACCTCGAGGGCATCAAGACGCCGCCTCAGTACGGTGCGTTCCATGAGGCGTTTCCCGAGAAGCTGATTTTCAGCAGCGAGAGTGCGGCGGCCCTGAGTACCCGCGGGACGTACTTGTTCCCCGTGACGCCGGAGATCAGCTCGCCTGTTGCTGATGAGACCGGCGGAGATTCGCGCGGGCGGCGAGTGAGTGCGTACGAGCTGTACTCGTCGGATTTCGGTGCATCGCCAGACAAGGTGTTCGGATCGCAGGACAGACACCCGTTCGTAGCGGGCGAGTTTGTGTGGTCAGGGTGGGACTACCTAGGGGAGCCGACGCCATACTACTCCGCGCGGAGTAGTTACTTTGGCATTGTTGACCTTGCTGGGTTCAAGAAGGACAGATACTATCTCTACCAGTCGCGCTGGCGGCCAGATCTCAAGATGGCGCATATCCTGCCGCATTGGAACTGGCCGGACCGCGTCGGCGAAGTGACTCCCGTGCACGTCTTCTCTGCGGCCGACGAGGCGGAGTTGTTCCTCAACGGTGTGTCGCAGGGGAGGTTACAGAAGGAGGTGTTCACGTACCGGTTCCGGTGGAACGAAGTTACCTATGAGCCGGGCGAGTTGCATGTCGTCACGTACAAGGACGGCGAGCCCTGGGCCAACGACACGGTGCAAACAACAGGTGAGGCCGCTAAACTGCACCTCACAGCCGATCGGACTGCCATCTTCGCCGACGGGTATGACTTAGCGTTTATCACGGCTGAGGTGTTAGACGGAAAGGGTGAGTGGGTGCGATCGGCGGATAATGCGGTTACATTCTCGATCTCGGGACCGGGTGAGATCGTGGCGACCGATAACGGCGATCCGGCGGATATGGTGGCGTTTCCGTCGAAGGAGAGGAAGGCATTTGGTGGGTTATCGCTGGTGATCGTGAAGGCGAGGAAGGGGGAGGCAGGCGAGATTAAGGTAACGGCCAGTGGGGATGGCCTTGAAGATGGGGACATTACCGTGGAGTCGCAACGGTAGTAATTACCGGGTTTAAGACTGAGAGTAGTATATTTCATGTCAAGAGCAAGGTGAGAATCGAATAGCCCATCATGGTGAATCTATGCTTTAGGCTTTTAGTGGTTTACAAGATTGCAGGGCGCTGTCAATCCTTCATAGACTTCCACTCATTAGTATGTACTACGCCAAACACATACTTACTAAAAGTAGCACATTATAAGAGGTATTGGTATCCTGCCACAGTGCGCCAGAGGCCGACAACTGCGCCGTACCAACTAGGCCGCACCGTTTCGTAAGAGACACTTGATACAATTAACGTAAAGGAGGTTCCCCATGAGTGCGAAACAAGTACAATTCACTGAATGCCGGGAAATTAGGAGAAGTATTGACACTTTGGTAGCTATCTCTGTTGCGCCCCGACTACCAACCGCTTAGATCTCACCACCCCATCCTGCCTCGGCGAAGTCGTGTTGTGGAATTAAGGTAACGAGATATGAGTGGGCCTGAAGGTCAGGATAACCATACAACTCCCAGGGGTATTCTAGTTACCCCCACCGCCCAACAAGATTCCTTAAACAGCTAGTATGTATACTCCTATATATTCCATATGAACCTATACCTGCATTAACTCCTTTGCTGCCAAAGCAACGTTTCGTCCTATCCCATTATGGTAAAATAGTCGTAATAAAAAAATTTGTAGGTACGGGATATAAGGTCTTAACTAATCGCGACGTTTCGCGAAGGCGTTGGTTTTTGATATATTAAAGCTGGGCTTTTAATGGAAATTGCGAAGAAATTCTTAATTTGAAGGAAATGGAATAGTTACTGGCTTATAAAGCGTTATTATATATAGGCTGTGGTAGTAACGCTATAGACTTGTGGAAATTTCCATACAGATTTTATATGAGACCCTGGATCATACACTGAAGCATATAGGTCTAAAGAAGGATGATTTATCTGGTTGTCCTTTGAGAGATCCTAGATAGAAACAGAAGGTATTGAAACCTCCTTATATACACAGAAAATAGTTGCGGCTGAAAGAAAACTGTACCCGTGATACGATTAGCAGACTCCGTTAGTAACTGTGCTGCTTAAGCTAAGGCTGAACTAACGGACTTAGTTTTCAGCTAAATCTAATACATTCCCCCAGCTGTTAAAAACTAACAGCTGAAGCTTTTACGATTCTGTATATTACCCAAAAAGGAAAGAACGTAATAATTATCTATAACGCAGAAACGGAAGCAAAAAGGTTAGGGAATGTCGAATTCTGCGATTACAGAATTCGATATTCCGAAGCCTTTAATAGGATTCGAACCTATGTTTCCAGGTATTATAACCTAATATCTTACCGCTAAACCACAAAAGCTTTGTTGGAAAGTTAACTTAATAACCCGATACTTAAAGTAATCTAGGTTTCGGTATAAAGAAAAAAACGATAGAAAAAAATAACAAAGGAAATAGGAGCAACAGTTCTTGCTGTAAGGCAACAATACCTGCTATAACTAAGCTTTTTCCTTTAACCTTAAAGCAACGTTTTAAAGGTTTAATAACCGAACGAATTCTTAATATTTCTGCAACTTAAATAGTTTAATAAAGCTATCCGCAACCATTACGTTAGTAAGCGTCTATTCGATATTAATCTTTTTCGTAACGAAAGTTTCGCAAAGCTAATAATTGTAAATGTCGACGTGCTTCAGCTTCGTAACTAAACGTAGAGCTTCTTTTGTAACTAGCCGTACCGTCTGCTTATTATTTACCTAAATAACTAGCTTTTCATTTAGTTTTAGGCCTATAACCTTAAAAAGCTTTTGCATAAAAATAGCTTCCTTGACGGTCTGAAAAAAGGCTAACAGTTCTGCCTTAATGCTTAAAGTAGTAACTATATCCTGCTTGTTCGCTTTTTAAACGATAAAGCTACTAAACAATAATATCAAAAATCCCTAAAAACTTCTACGGTTAGGGTTATTTACAAAAAATGCGTCACTTGAACAAATCAACGATCGTACATTAAGTTCTTCGTCTCCACCATACTATATAGCGATATAACGGGTATAATATCTATAAAGTAAGGCCTCATCAACGGCGTCAAGGTATATAAAGCTTAAGTTTTTGCTATATCGTAACAGGTAAGAAATAACTTTAGCGATATCTGGGCGAATAGTAACAGCTTTATATAACAAACTGCCGACTTTTTCGAGATATAACTTTTTCGACGCTGCAAACGTTTTTCCTTCGTATTCCTTAAAATTCCTCCATTTAAGAACTTTAAAGTAACGTTTTTCGAACTTTAACAGCTCGAAACGGGAATATAACTTTTTCCAGTAAGTATCCTGCACTAGCTACAACTTCTTAGCCTTTCGATCGCGCAAAATATACATCCCAAGGAACCATTATAACTTTCCAAGGTCGATGATATGGAAACGTTATATCAGTTTTATAAGAAATTCTTCCGTACGTGTTATATCTCGAATCCTATATATTATAAATATATCGTCGACGTAGAAAAATAACGTTAGCCAGCCGTTAATCATAACGCATAAGTTATCCGGAACGGACTTTAAATTTAAATCCTTTAAACCTGCAAATAAGTCTCGTTACCACAAAAATAGCAATCGTTTCAAGCCGTATAAAGCTTTTAAAAGCCTTAAATAGTAGCCAGGACGTACGAACCTTTGTAAAAAACGTACGTATACCAACTCATCGATATTACTATGCAGGAACGCGTTAACAACGTCCAACTAACAAAGGTCTAAGTTAAATCGGGCTGTAACGGCCATCAGCATTCGAAAAAATCTTCCTATTAAGATAAATACGTAAGCGTTAAGCTTTCCACGAAGTTAAAGGTCGTTACGGACAACAAATTTAGCCTTAAACTTTTAAAAAAAACCTATTTTTGTTAAATTTGTAAGTAAATACCTACATTAACGGAAATATACCGTTAGGGCCGACGTCCTTAATCGCTTTTTAAAATAAAATAACGGCAACTAACTGCTTTACCCGATATATCTGGTCCCATTCCCATTACGTAGCTGCTTTCCAGTTTTCGGCGTACCGGTACTAAATAACTTCCTTCCAGTTCTTAGGCGTTACAGGGAGGTCCTTTCGATAAAGGCGTTCCGGTTTAATCGCCGCCGTAAAAATAACGTTAAAGGCGGTTAGGTATATATTACGTTTTTCGAATGTTAATCTGTAACTTACATTAACCGAAAGTAACTTTTTTCTTTTTCCTTTTCGAATCCTAAATTCGATAATCGCTAAAGGATTTAGAAAATCCATTTCGGTACGACGTTGTCGCAATTAAAAGGAACTCGACGATATATTTTAAGCTATCTCTAGTAACGGCGAATGGTATTATTAATAACCTAAATTATCGGGGCCTGGAATAACATCCGGTATGGGCAAATCCTAAAAAAGGTTTTCGCTTTCCAAATCACTTAATTTTCTTAAGGAACGATCGGGGTTTTCTTCGGTATTATTGTTAACAAACGAACCGAAGAATTTTTCGTTCGAATCAGCTTTTACCCTTTTAGCCTTTTAATCAGGATTAAAATTACCCGTAATTACTATAATAATATTATAAATAAGTTTTACGTTTTCGATAAACGGACCTTATATTTCCGTATTATGTACTGCTATATCATCCACCTTTTTAGTAACGCCTATATCCAAGGGATTACTGCTAAATATAGCCCTGGGAATCCTTAAGACGGTCGTCGCTTTGGGTGGGATTAGGATGCTGTCGATCTAATCGTTTAGTTCTGCAATTTCGATCGACGACTTCTGCTGCTAATCGCCACGATATTTCTTCGTCTCGTCGAAGGTAACGTCTCGAACGGTAATAACTCGTTGCTGCGAAGGAACCCATACCCGATATATATTGCTGGCTACGTATCCAACAAGATAACCGATATATGCCTTAAGGTCCATTTTCTTTAGGCGTTCTATTCCCCGACGGACTGCTTCCGTTAGTGCATAAGCCTTTGATCCGAAAAGGATAACGTTCGTAACGTTCGCCTTTAAGCCTTTTTCGGAAACGGGTATATTATCCCTTTTAGCTATCTATTCGTTAAAAACCTAAATAAGTATCTTCCAGCTTAAGGCTTTAGTAGGTATACGGTTGGCGATATATATAACTGCTTTAACAGTTTCAGGCTATAAATCAAAAGGAAGGTTACTGCTAATTATTAAATAACGTACTTTCGTAATAATTACGCCCTTAGCGCGTTTTTAAACGCTTGCGGGCTTTTTAATATATAAAAGTAAAGTTTCATACGTAATGCTTATATCTAGAAGCCATCGTCGAAGCTTTTTTCCGAAGGAAGTTTCTCCGTTTAATACGATCGTCTTAACCTTAATATGGTATTATTTTTCGAAAAAATTAACTGCGTTTATTAAAGCGGTAAACGCGTACTTCTTTCGCTTTATAATATAACTAATCTTAACTCCGATAACAAGGCAGGTAATAATTAACGCTTTCGTTCGTCCGTTAAAGACGTTGTTAAATTCGAAAAGGTTAGTACATATCGTAACGAAAAGCTTGCGTTCCTTAATTTAAAGTTTTCGCGAAACCTTCTTTCGAGCCTTTCCAACAGCACAATCCTAACAGTCGATCTTCGACGGCAGCTAAATCTTCGCTCCGGTAACTGCTTATACCACCTTTTCTAAAGCCTTAAGGCCTAAATAGGCAAATATTTAGTGCCATAGCGTAATATCTCCCTTTAAAGGCTTTAAAAAACCCCGAAAGTCGTTTCCGTAAAGCTTTTAATTAATCAACTTCGCTAAGAAAAACTTTTCGATTAAAAGTTCCGTAACGACGTTTTCGTCTTCGCTTTCGTCTTCCGGAACTACTGCTTCGGGCTCTTCGGGCTTTTCGGGCTCTTCGGGCTCTTCGGCTACTACAAAGGCTACTAAAAGTAATAACGTCATCGGCGTCGTTCTCAGCTGTTACCTTAACATAGTATATAACGGGCTGGCGCTCGATCTATTTAATCTTCGCCATTTACGTTTTCGATATCTTTAAAACTTTATAATATACAACGTCGGTTTCGAAGTTCCAATAAATCCTAACCTTCCGAAACAGCCTATAGAACGCTAGGTTAATATGTATCTCAAGGACATATAGGCAATTCTTTAAAAAAAAAAATCGCTAATCCTACCGTTCGAAGTAATAAATATAATTTTCCTCGTCCCTTTACCCAGAATATCTAAGTACTTCCCTCCAGCTAAAAGCCTTCTGCCTACTATAAAAAGGTATAAATCGATAAAGTCAACCTTCCGATTTCCGACGTAAAAATTTAAATACGTATCCATCAGCGTAAATCTTTTCAAACTGTATCCGGTAATAACGCTATTAACCTAAAGATTTATATGGAAAGGAAGTCCTATAACGAAAACTATAAAAACTGCCTAAAGTAACAATTATTAAGTCTGTTACTAAAAAGTTTATTACTAAAAGATTTATTCCTTCGTTTCTTTCCTAACACGCTTAACAGCTGCTTTCAGACCGCCGGTACCGTTCGCAATACGCTTATCCACCTTCTTCCTAACCTCAAGGTCTTCGGTTTACCTATTAAGCCTAATCTTCGGACAAATATAAAGGCACTCCTTAAAGGTATAAACTATACCGCATAAATACTATCGGTTAAAATAACGGTTACCGTTCTAAGTATTATTATTATTATTGTTACTCGAAATTTCCTGGAAAGGTCCTATTTAATTCGGGGTTTTTCCGTTAAAGGTAATACCAAACGCTCCTCGTAACAACTGATCGACGTTAGCGCCCTAAGCTTTTCTTAGCCTTATATAACTCCGGAAACATTTTACGAACTCCTTTATGTAATAAAGTTCGGTTACAGCTTAACCTTTAAACATAATATCCTTTACCAAAGCTAATTAAGCGGTAAAAAAGTCGAATAAAAAAGCGTTAACAGCTTTTCAAGAAAACAAAATAGGCGTAATACCTTATAACAGCTAAAATACTAAACTTTTTTGCTTTAATATACACTTTCCAGTAATTAAAAAGCTATGCGTCCATCTGGACTTTGTTAATTTTCAGCGTTTCCCTATAGCGGCCGTTAACTTCATAAATCCGAGCATTATTACTAAGCTTAAACTTATTCTTCAAAGCCTTAAGTCTATCTCGAAATATGGCCTTCTTCCAAGATACCTAATAACGATCAGAATGGACGGATTAATTAAGGAACGTACTAATTTCGGCAAACGCCTTTTCTTGAGCTAAAAAAAAGGTCTATTTTCGATCATATATCTTTATTACTTTCTAGAACTTCGCATTTATGTGACGGCTATGGGCTTAACCAACTATTAAACCTAATCGTACGGTTTATGTTGGCAGTGATACCGTGGGAATCTAAGCAGCGAAGTGATAGTTACGTCTGGTAATCGCAGATGTAAATCTAGGTAACCAATTGTTATTGCAAGCTAAAGCTATCTAGATTATAGAAATAACGATCGTATATATATTCAGCTATTTCGGGTAAATTAAGATGGATTGAAACATCCATTCAAATTTACCACCATGGATTAAGATAAATTGAAATATCCATTCAAATTTATTACCATGGATTAAAATGGATTAAGATATTTATTTAAATCCATGTTACGTAATTTTTAATGAAAGTGGGGCAACCGTTTCTGAAAGCCAAAACTTGCCCAGGTCGTAATACGATTTTCCTTTCCTTTAAATCTTTGCCCTTAAAGATTTTTCTAATAAGTTTTTTTATTATATCGGGTTGCTTAGCTAACCGTAAACCGCGTAATCGTCCTAATTAAAAGGAAAGTAACGTTTCCTTTGCCGCTTATATTTATATCTTTGGTTTCGAAGTAATGCCGTATACGCCTTGTTTTAAAAATGGCTTTACCTGTAAAATAATCGAAGATTTCCGCTGCTATAAAGAATGCATCCGTTATTCCGGCCGCCGTTATAACGGGTCCGGCATTCCTTTATCTTCTTTAAATAACGTTAATCGTAAAAAGAAACGTTTTAACCGTGTACAATAGGCAGTTAAGGACCTGCTGGTCGAAACGTAACAGGATATGTAAAACGCTTTTACCAAAATAACCGAAGTTATGTTTCGTTTAAACCGTTTAAAAAAATAATAACGTTTGCTTTAGGAAAAGGCGTTTAACTTAATTCGTCGTAAGGTAACTTCGCTAAAAAAACTAAAAACGCAAAAACGTTTTAAAAAGGAATAGCGTTAACTATTCGCTGCCATCGACGCAATTAACAGGGAAAACTCCCTTTTCCTATACGACCCTTTTTATCTTAACTTTAATTTTGGTGCCGCCAACGTTGGTAAAAGCTCGTTAAAAGGCGTTGGGCATTTATAAGATTTCTTGTAGGTTTCCAGGTATTTTCGGAATCCGGGTAATTTTTTTACTTAATTAAATATTAAGTAAATCTTTTTTCTTTTCGTATATCTAATATTTTTTCTGCTTTGTTCTTAAGCAATTTTTTTTTATTTCGTTTTTTTATTCCGTATGGATTCGGATTATGTCGGCTGCTGATTTTAATAAGGAAATATAAAAAATTGGATAAAGTTTAACCTTTGCTGGTAGCTTTAATTTATAGTTGTTTTTTAAGATTTTTTTGATAATTTTGTACGGACCGATATATTTAAAGTCGAGTTTTTTATTTAGTTTTTTGGTTTAAATGTTTTTGGTGGTTAGGTAGATTATCTTCTTTTCCGAGAAGGTTGGTTTTTTTAATTCTTTTGGTTGTAATATTTGTTTATTTGGTTGCGTACGAATTTTAGTTTTGTTTTTATTTTTGTATGTAATTGTTTTAATTGTTCCGATGTAAGGATTGCTTTAACGTTGGCTGGTTTATTTTTTTGTGAATTTCGGTAAACTTTGGGTGTAAATCCAAAATTGGTAATTGCTGGTGTCGTTTTGATATTTTCGTAGTAGTTAATGTTGTAGGTTAGTTATGCAACTGGTAACTTTTTAATCCAGTTGTTTTGTTCGTAATTAATATAGTATCGTAGGTACGTTTTTAACGTTTGGTTGGTTTTTTCTGTTTGTTTATTTATTTGAGGTTTAAATGCGTTAGATAATTTATAATTTAATCCAAATTAAGTTATTAGTCCTTGCTAAAATTTCGAAATAAAGGTGGTGCTTTTGTGTTATGGCCAAAGGCCTTGGCTCGATTGACAGACGGTCGGAGGTTGTGGAAGGCATCTCCGATATGGCTCCAGGGTCACGTAACTGGCTCGATGGGCTCATAACGCCTAATTGGATAAAAGGGGACTTGGCACCTCGAGCCAGTCGAGCCGGACAATAGCTCGAAGTAACTCGATGGGCTTAAAAAGATTTTACTACCAAAAGGGGAATCGAGCCGGTTCGAACTGGTCGAACTAATAAAAATATATATACGTTTATTATTTCCTATAATCTAGATATTACCAGCTTGCAATAATAATTAGTTACCCAGATTTATATTTGTTATTATTAAACGTAATTATTGTTTTATTATTTAAATTCTTACGATACTATTACCAACATAAACCGTACGATTAGGTTTAATAATTAGTTAAGCCCATAGCCGTTACACGTTATAAGCTTTTGTTCAGTAGTACCGTCAAACTTTAAGCAATATTCAATATTGTTAGAATGTCGACTAGCGCCGAAGCTACCGTTCCTACCCTTACCCAACAGCTGCAAAAACGCGTCCAACAACTTGAGGCCCATATCCAACAGCTTACCGCTCAAACCGCCGCCTCAGTCGATTCGGTGTCAGCAGCCGTTACTTCAAAACTTAAAGTTAAGAAACCCGAATCCTACGATAGCACAGGAAGCGTTCAGGGCTTCTTAACCTAGGCCAGAGTATATCTACGATTGGAAAGGATCGAAGGTGACGCCGACAGAATCCTTGTTGTAGCAGGATTCCTTAAAGGGGACGCTTTAAATTGGTTTAAGCCTACCTTGCGAAACTATCTGGAAAATACGGAAAACGACCAAGAAACAGCCACCAAAAAGATCTTCGAAAACTACGTCAACTTCGAACAAAAGCTTAAGGACAACTTCGACAACCCGGATACAGAACGAAAAACTGCACAAAACCTTTTACAGCTCAAACAAAAGAAACCAGCTTCCAAATATGCCGTCGAATTTAAAAACCTTATGTCCAAGGCAGGATGGGTTGACGACGAAAACGACACCCTGATCGACGTTTTTTATAAGGGACTAAAGGACGATGTTAAGGACGAAATCATCAAAATCGAACGACCCAGCTCACTCGACAAATACATCGCTAAAGCTGTAAAGATCGACAATCGACAATTTGAACGACGACAAGAACGACGTGGACAGTTCGCCCTACGGTCCAAATTCCAAGAAGTTAATCAAGGTCGGAAACGTCCTACGCCTTCCACTTCCTATAGAACTTAACCAGGGCCTATAGAATTAGGGGCCATTTAATCGAAAAACAAGAAGTCCGTTACCTGTTATAACTGCGGTAAGCCCGGACATATTGCACGAAGGTGCAGAAGCCCGAAAAAGGTACATTGGGCTCCAGTTCCTGAAAATCAGCACAAGAAGGAACCTGGCGACAGAAAACGTGTGACGGCTATGGGCTTAACCAATTATTAAACCTAGTCGTACGGTTTATGTTGGCAGTAATATCGTAAAAATTTAAGCAATAAAACGATAGTTACGTTTAGTAATAATAGATATAAATCTGGATAACTAATTATTATTGCAAACTGGTAATATTTAAATTATAAGAAATAATAAACGTATATATACTTCTATTAGCTCGACCGGCTCGAACCGGCTCGATCCCCCTTTTGGTAGTAAAACCTCTTTGAGCCCATCGAGTCACTTCGAGCCATTGTCCGGCTCGACTGGCTCGAGGTGCCAAGTCCCCTTTTATCCAATCAGGCGCTATAAGCCCATCGAGCCAATCACGTAACCCTGGAGCCACATCGGAGATGCCTTCCACAACCTCCGACCGTCTGTCAATCGAGCCAAGGCCTTTGGCCATAACATTTTGTTAAATATAATTTTTGTTAAAAATCCGTAAGTGTTAAAAACATATTTAAGGAAAATGTATGTAAGTTGTTTTATATTGGTGTTTTCGTTATAAAGTAAAAAATAAGAAAATTTTGTAAAACGATTAACGATTACGAAAATGCTGTTGTAATGTATTTTTGTAGCCGGGTTTTCCGATAAGGGAAGTTTGGTAATAAAGTTAAATGTAATCGAATTTTACGGTCGCTTAGCGACTGGTAAAGGTTGTAGTTTTCCGTAAGGTTTATGTCGTCGTGCCCTTGCTTTAACGCAAATATTATATTGTTGTAATATTTTTTGTATTGTAATTTTTATCTTAAAAAAGTAATATGTCCGTTATAAGCGTTTTAGGGTTTTATAAATCCTTGGATATTTATATAATCGATGTTTATATATTTTTCGTATTAAGTTTTTTTGTAAGTTTTTAAGGATTTATATTTTGTTTGTTTGGTATTCTGCCGGCTAACTAGTATTATATTATTGGATGCGTTAATGTAGGTTAATTAATATCGTTCGTATTATAGCAATTCGTCGTTGTTTTAGGTGTTTTTCGGGTGTAACGTCGAAGATTGTTTATTGTACCTTAACCTTAGGTTTTTCCAGGTTAGGTCGTTTGTTAAGCGCGTCCGTTTTGCCATTTTTTAATCCTTTGCAATAAATAATGATGTAATCGTATTCCGAAAGGCTTTTTACGTAACGTAATTGTTTTCCGATAAGTTTTCGTATCGTGGAAAAATGTATAATATTTTTATGATCCGTATATACTTTAATTTAATGTATATTACCTTTAAAGTAATATCTAAACTTTTTGAAGGTATTGATAATAATTAGGAATTTTTTATCGTAGATGGGGTAATTTAGTTTAGCTTTATGTAGTTTGTAAAAGTAAAACGCGATAAGGTAAAGTTTTCCTTAATCGTTTCGATATTTAATTACAGCTTTTAAGGCATAATTTAAAGTATCGGTTTTTAGCTTAACTAGTTGCTTTAGGTTATATATGATTAATATTGGTTTACTAATAAAGGCGTTTTTAATCTGTTAAAAAATTATATTTTCTTTTAACGTTTATTTAAATAATTTTTTTTTTTGGTAAGTTCCGTTAATAGCATAGTTATTTTGTTAAAATTGCGTATAAATCGTCGGTAATAATTGGCGAATCCAAGAAATAATTATATTTTTTTGATATTAATAGGCCGTACTTAATCTTTAACTGCTAATAACTTTTTTAGGTTTATGCGAATTTGTTTTGTCGTAATAATATATCTTAAAAATTCGACTTTTTGCTAATAAAAGTAACTTTTTTCGGTATTAACCAAAAGTTTGGCGTTTTGTAACGTTTGTAAAACCTGATAAATATGTTCCTTGTATTTTTTTTCCGTTTCTGAATAAATGAAAATGTCGTCGAGATAACAAACGACAAAAATATCCAGGTGTTTTCGTAATATATAGTTCATTATTCGCTGAAAAGTTGCTAAGGCGTTAGTTAATTTTATAAGGGTAACTAGGTATTTATATAAGCTATATTTCGTTTTAAAGGCCGTTTTTTATTTGTATTTTTTTTTAATCCGGATTATGTTATAACTATTTCGAAGGTCGATTACCGTAAACCATTTTGCTTTATATAGGTAATCTTTTATTTTAGTAATTAATAATAATAGCGTTTTGTTTTTAACCGTAATATTATTTAGCTGTCGATAATCCACCATTAGCTAAAGCTTTCCCCCTTTCTTTGGTACGAAAAATATAAGGTATCCGGCTGGTAATTTTAAACGTTAAATCCATTCCTTTTAAAGCTTATTTTTTAAGTAATCGCAGAATATATATAATTCGGCATGGTTCAGGTTGTAAATTAAATAAAAAGCGGTATTTTTGCTATCTTTAAAGATTATTTTATGGTTTTATTTATTATATTTTGGTAATTTGGTATCAAGTTTTTCGTTAAATAATTTATCGTACTTATAATACTGTAAAAGTATTTTAGTTATTTATTTTAATAATTTTTTAAGCGGTTATTTTAAATCGTTATTTATTTGCTTAAATTTTGCTTTAAGGTTAACGATAATACGTCGTATTTTTCGGTTATACCCTTTTTTTTTAATATATCGTATGTTTTTAAGTAATAAGGTTTTTGTCGTATCCTTATATTTGCATTCGTTTACCTTATTAATCGAATATTAAAATCTTTTATTTTCCGGCCCGTTTATAAAAAATAAATTGTAATTTATTTTGCAAGTTTTTTAATTAATGGCCGGATTATATTATTTTAACCATAATAACCTTAGGATTATGTTATAATCCTCGATGCCGATAATGTCGAAACTGATAATTTATTTTCTTTTTTCGACAAAGGTTTTAAGGTAATTAATCTCGTAACGGATTTATCCATCGTCGTAACCGAATAATTGACCTTCGGCGTTTTCGACTTCGTAAAGATGTTCTTTATTTTTCTATAATAGCTGTAATTTATTAATTATTTTTAAAATAATATAGTTACCTTTTTACGTTCCGCAATTTATAAATGCGGTATATCGTTTATTTTTAATTCGTACTTCGACCGTAATAAGCTTTTTTCGTATTGTTTTTATTACGTTTAAAACCTTTTTAAGGTATTATTATCCACCTTCGTCCTTTTTGCCAGCCTGGAGGTTTACTATAAGTAGTTTAGGTCTTTTAGGTTATTTTTAAGTTGTTGCATTTTTTTTCCGAGTTTTTTGTTTTCGTCTTAGATTTATTTTAATTATTTTTTTTGTAAGCGTAACGTCGTTGTTAAGTATTCCACTTAATTCCGGAACGCTTTTTTGATAATATATTCTGGTTCTGGGGTTTCCTAATTTCCGTTTAAAAAGGAACGAATTTCCTCCCGTATAATTGCTCGTTCTTCCGGGTTTTTCGTATAAGCTAATTGGATTTCCAAGTCGGTAATCATTTTCTGGCAGTACTTCTCTACCGTCCTTTAAATTAGGTCTTTTTATGTCTGGTGATTATACCAGTTATAATAGCATTAGGGTTTTTCTGCTGGGCAGTACTTTCTTTCTGGCCAGCTTTTTACTGTTGCCAGCTCGTTAATTTTTTCCATTATCGCTATTTCGCGGATATAACGGTACCACCTTTAATCCCTTAGGTCGTTCCCTGTTCGGCTATAAAAATTAAACCCTTATCGCCATATACGAATAATTTTTCGTACAATATACTTTTTTTCGTCCTTATACGCTTCGCATTATAGGCGTTTGCAGTTAACTGCAGGGATTTTTCCGTATCGATTAGCTTTTCCGGAATACAGCTTTTCCGTCTACGTTTGGTGCTTTCGTAACCAAATATGGACTTTAATTTAGTTAACGAACTACTGCCGTTTTTTCTATATACGGGTCACTGGTATATCCTCGATCAACTCCGCCTATCCGTTATATTCTTTTATCCATTAGGTAACGGCGAATTCGGTGTTTCTGGCTTTTTTGGCCGCTGCCTAAGATAACTTCTTTATTTTTCGCATTTCTTATCGTATTTTAAATAACGAAGGTTCGTCGCTGTTTTTAACGCGAATTATATTAATTATCTTCCTGTTACCCGATTCCTTTTTATATTAATTTTTAGGGATTAAAGCCCAGTATATTTTCTTTTAACTTTTATACCTTCGTGCAATATATTTAGGTTTGCCGTAGTTATAACAGGTAAAAGATTTTTTATCTTTTCGCTAAATAACTTCTAGTTTTATAAGTTTTAACTAAATATTATAGGAGGTATTAGTTTGTCGTAGTGCTAAAGTATTAACGGGATATTATAACTTGTTATCGTTACGTTTTTTAAAATATCGAGTTTTTTAGGCGTATTGTCGATCGTCGATCTTGACTATTATCGCGATATAATTTACCAAATATTAAGGTCGATCCTTTTTAAATAATTTTTCCTAAACCTTTTTTTTAAAGCCATCGAAAAATTTAACTATTAACGTGTAACGAACCTGTTATACGACCACCTGGAGGTATGAGCAGTATTCGAAAGGGGTTCTTGATTTGCAGGTAACAATAGGGCGAAGAATAATTCAGAAGTCTGTTCGCTAAAGAGATTTGCGGACTTTTCCCTTAATCGAAGAACGATGCCTTTGATTGAAAACTTAGATTGATAGCTAAAGAACGAATTTATCTGGGTACTATCTACATAAGAAAACCGTTCGTTATATATCCTTTTATCTTTTGGTAAATGTGCCTTTAATTTATGTAATTTACCGTGATTTACTTTACTTATTTTAGATTAATTAAATTACATTAGATTACCAAGGTTTTGGCGAGCTCCGTAATTTACCCGGAGCTCGTCCGCGTTAATCTTAAAGAAGCATTTTTATCTTAAAGAACTTTTGGTTCGTAATATTATTTCCTTTTTTTAAGAATTTTTATCCTAAAAATAAAAAAAAGGTAAATGTCCTTTTGTTCGAAACCGCTTTTTGCTATTTCTTTTTAGTTAACTGGATTTATTATGATAGATCGAATAAATAAGCAAAAAGGGAAACTTCGTTTTAATTAACGGGAATCCCGAAATAATCGAGTTGATTCGATTAGGAATTTTGGCGTTAAAGCATTTTTTTATTCGAATTACGTTCGCTTTGGTAGTTTTGATTGTTTTTATACGGTCGGCATTCCGAGTTGTAATAATTGTACTCGTTGTCAACGTTTATCTTATAACGTATTAACTATAAATTCCTTGTCGAAAATTAATAAAAAACGTAATCGGTTGCAACAAAAGCAACGTAAAGTCGAAAATAGGTTTTTGGCGTATCAGAAAGTAATTAAAAAAAAGTTAAATAAATTGCACCAGCGTTAGGAAAAAACGCTCCGTCGGCAAAAAGAAAAATCGTAAAAGTTTATTGGGCGACTGAAACGTTTACGCCTTTAACAAAACGTATTAAAGAAAAAGGTTATTACGATTTTAAAGGAAGGATATAAATTAAATTAACTGGAAAAATAAGAAAGATTAGAAGAAAAACAGCGCCGTATAAAAGCAAAGCAAGCTTAGTTTGTTTTTAAGATGGACGTTATGGTAAAGGCGTTTATTTTTTTCGATTGAAGCGCCTTAGGGCTGGATTTAAATGCTGGGCCGTTATTCCTTGTAACGTTGGCCGTATTAAAGACGGTCGGTCAGGATTTTGGCGGTAAAACGTTTTAATTAGGTTTTTCGTATTCGTTAGGTGCTTAAGGGGTTCCTAAGTATTTTTTTCGTATAGGTAGTTCTTTTATTTAATTAAATATTGGACCTTATTTTTAACTACCCTGGAATCCAGTATTCGTTTAATCTCGAATTTATCGTCGTTCTTTTCGATTTCCAGACTAATTTTTAACGGGGCGTTTTTAGGTATTAATTTAAGCAAAGAGATATAGAAAATAGGGTATATTTTTATTGTTTTGGGTAATAACAGTCGGTAATTAATCCTGGAAATAACTTTATTAATTTTAAACGGACTAAGTTTTTTAAAATTAAGCTTATCGCTGGGCCTTTTCGTTTTAATTTAAAAAATGTTCGAAATTACGTTTTATTTTTAGCGTAATAAATAAACTTTGTTTCTTTTCGATAAAATTAATCCTTTAATTTTTTTCTTATTATAATACTGGATTATCCTTTGCTGGAAGAATCGTAATTCCTTTTATAGTTGAACCTATACTATCTAAATTTCAATCGCCATTATTTCTGTTCGAAAAGTTTTCGCGGTTAATTTTGGAACTTCGTTTAATGGCTGTTCTAGCCGTTAAATTTTTGCTTGGTAACTATATACCGTTGTATAAAGAGAAACATCCATATCTTCGTTGATAGAGGTATTATAAGCTACTTAAGCCAGTAGAAAAAGTTTAACTTAGTTATCCTGCTGGTAATTAATATAACTTCTTAAGTATTGCTTTAACGTTTAATTTAAACGTTTTATTTATCCATTTATCTATAAGTAGTATGCTGTCGAGAATTTAAGCTTAGCGTTTATTTACTTAAAAAAGCTGGTACCAAATTTTAATATAAAAAGCTTGTTTTTATTTAAGATAATTCTTTCTAGTATCCTATATTTATCGAAGTAATATCGGATAAAGGCGTAAATTAGTTATTATGCCGTTACGTTTCTTTTAAAAAGTAGGAAGTACTTATATTTGGTAAATTTATCAACGATTACCTATATTCCATCATATTAAACTTTAGTAACGGGATTTTTTGATAGGGGTAAACCGGTAATAAAATCCTAAGTAATAATATTTCAAACCTTTTTTGGAATATTTATGGGCTGTAAAAGTTTATAAGGCTTATATCGGGTTGCTTTTGCCTTGTTGTAGATATTGTAATCTTTAATTACCTGTTTAACAGTTCGTCGAAATCCTGGAAAGTCGTATTTTTTTTATAATCGTTTAATAGTTTTGAAGATACCTTAATGTCCGTATAATAGATTTTCGTGGAACTTTTTAACGAATTACTTTTGTTGGTTTCGAAAGATGTAAATTTTGCTACGGTACAATAGCTGGTTTTTAAGTTATCTATTTAATTATTGCACTTTTTTTTGCTTTTCCTTATTATAGGAATTTCGGAATTTCGTTAAAAGTTTTAAAATAAATTGCTTTAATATTTTACATAACCGTAAGGTACCGTCTTTAGTTTATTGCAATACTTGTATTCGGCGTTTTAGAACTTTAAAGTCGTAATTTCCTCTGCGATTTAAGATATCTGCTTGGATATTTTCTTTTCCCTTAATATAGTAAATTCGGAAATTGTATTTTGATAAAAAAATTATTTAAGTTTCGTAGCGTTTATTTAGCTTTTAAGTCGTTATAAACCGGATAAGGTTTTTATAATTTAAGTAAATATCGAAAGGCTTTTTAATTCCGCTAAAAAAAGGTTTTTATTCCTTAAAAGCGTTAATAATCGTTAGCAGCTTTTTGTCGTAGATCTTGTATCAAAGCTTTGCGTTTCAAAAGGCCTTAAAATAATAGGCCATTAAGTACCATTTCCCATTATCTTTTTGTTGTTCCAAAACTGCGTTTAAGGCATAATTTAAAGCGTTTGTTTTTAGGCGTTTTTTTCGATTAGCGTTAGGCAATCTTATTATTAACGCTTTGGTAATCTCGTCCTTTAATAACTAAAAAGCTTTTTTAGCTTTTTTTGGAAGTTCGAATTCTTTTTTAACATATTCCTTAGTAATAAGTTTCGTTAAAGGTTTAACAATATCTTTATATCCCTTAATTAGGTTACGTACGTAACCCGTAAATCCTAAAATTTATCGGATATTTATAACGGTTGTCTTATTAAGGATGGGCCAGTTTTTAATTACTTCCAATTTGAAGTCTTGGATTTAAATTTGACCGGGGGTAAAGGTAAATCCTAGATAATCTAGTTTTTGCGTATGCCATATACTTTTAACGGGGTTAATTCGGATGTTTGCTTTATTTAAAGCTTTAAAAACCTGGAAAATATGTTTTTTATGCTTTTCCAACGTTTCGGAATAAATGAGGATATCGTCGAGGTAAACAAAGATATATTTATTTAGGAATTTCTTAAATATAGTTATAATTAAGCGTTAAAAACTAGTAAAGGCGTTAATAAATTTTAAAGGCATAACTTAATATTCGTAATGCCCGTATATTGTTCGAAAGGCAGTTTTTTATTTTTTTCCTTTTGTTATTTTAATACGATAATACCCGTTTCGAAAGTTTAATACAGTAAACCATTTGGTTTTATTTGCGTTTTCCCTTAAGATATTTATTAAGGTTAAAAAATATCCGTTCTTAATAATGATATCGTTTAACTGTCGATAATCGACCACGCGTCGATAAACCGGATCTCCATCTTGGTCGATTTTCTACTTACCATCTTTGATTTTAGGTACTATAAGTACAAGGTAACCTGCGGGAAATTCGGATAACTAAATATAACCTTTTTTTTAAATCCAACTAAATACTTTTCCATAAAGCCTTTACCTTTTTTGGATTTATGTAATAAATTTTATAAAGCTTAAGGTAATATCTTTCTTTAATAAATATACGATAATCCCATTATCCGTATAAAAGCAGTTTATAATTTTCTTTATCCTTAAAAATTCGTTTAAATCGTTAATACTTTAAGGGTATAGTACTGGCAAAGTTTAATACCTTAGCTTCTCGGATTATATAGCAAACTTCTTTAAACCCTTTTTCAATAAAAGTTAATTCGTGGTTTTAAAAAAGCTGGCGAATTTTCCAGTTAATCAATAAATTGCTAAAATCAAGCTATAGCATTCCCAAAATAACATCATAACCTAAAATGTCGGCAATATCCAAGGTAAAATGTTCTTAATACCCTTAAATCTATATTAAAAATCTTTCAGTTTTTTTAAAGACTCGTCCACTATCGTACTAGGAAAGATTTCCATCAACTATCCGTAATTTATAAGACTTTAATTTATATCTCCAAGGAATATAATATTTTTCGGCCACTACTGGCGAAATGAAGTTGCTTTCTGCTCCAAAATTAATCATAACTTTAAAAATCTAGCTTCGGTACTAAATAAAAATTTCGATCTAGCTTCGTAATCTTTTTTTTGCTTCATATAAGGTCTTAGTTCGCAAAATTCCTCGATACCTTAATTTCGAAAGCCTTTGCCGTTTTTTAACTTCGTAGTTCTATTCGCTAAGAAACGTTTCCATTCGCAGGCCTTTTCAACTACGTATTTGGTACACTTGTCGTCTATGCAAATATACCATCTTCGTTAACTAATTTAGCATTTTACTTTAATAATTTTTACCTTTAACGTCTAAAAAGGCTTCCGATTCGAAGTTAAGGTTTCTACAAAGCTTACTCCCATATCCAAAAGTTCATGCATTAAGCATAGCATAAGGGTATAACATAAGCAACCCTAAGCAATAGCTCTTCGGCTTTGTTCCGAATCGGAATACAAATAACAAAATCGAAGGTATTCGGGCCATCGGGGAATTTCGATACATCTGCAGTCGTTATCAGGCTCGGTAAAGATATTTTCGTCCCAGCCGGGCCAATAATCGTTATTTTCCTTAGTTCGAAAGTAAACTAAACAATCGTTATCGGTACAAGCTGAAAAATGAAGAAAACTATGCCCATTAACAAAGTTTTGTTCGGTTTTGATATATACCGCCCGTTCTAAAGGTTCTTCGGATTCAAAGACCTTTAGCCCATAGTTATTAAGTTCTGGGCGCTTCTGGCCGCATTTATAATGTAATTCGCACTTTTGCACATCCAAATAATATCTGCATCCTAGCCTTATAACTACCCTGGAAACTGGTTATCCGGGATAATACTTGCAAACTTTAACTGTTTAATTCTGGCAAATCGGGCAACGCTCGTACTCTAGGTCGCCGTTCGGTTCATAATAAGTCGTCGCGATAGTATATTCCTGTTAAAAAAAGGTAAAATTAACTTCCTTTTTTTCCTTACTTTCGCTATTTATTTCTTGTTCGGCCGTTCGGGCCTTTTTTTAAAGAATTCCTTTCTTTCTAAAGTTCCTTTTGGTTAAAAAACGATATTCGTTTTTGTAATGGCCTTTTTTGCTATAATTAAAACATTTAATATTCGACTTATCCTTTTTAAGCTTTTTGGAAATAATATTCGCTTCCTTTTAAATCTTATCCTTATTTTTGCTTCTTTAGGACTTACTGCTAAAATTTCGATCGTTCTTTTTTCTATCGGATCTCTTTTTCTCCAAATACCTTTTAAAGGTACGTCGATCGGCAATAATGGTTTTGTTAATATAATCCTAAAAGGGGCCAGTTTTAGGTATTTTGTATATTTTATCCTTAACTTGTAATTTTAGGCCGTTATAAAAAGAATAAAATAATGCGCTTTCCGGGAAATTAAAAACTAATATAAAGCGATTAAATTTAGTCGCATATTTAGCTGTTAACTTGGTTTATTAAAAAAGGTATAACTATTTGACCGCATGTTATTCTTTATCGGAATTTCCAAATAAAACTCGCATTTTTTCTTTAAAATATTTATAATTGCCGAAAATATAGTTGGTTAAGTCGGAAAATTAATTAAGGTAATTTATAAGGTAATCGTTTATAATAAGTTCGGACCATAAAAAAATTTTTTTAGCAAGCAACTAAAAAATAACTATTATCTTTTGATAATCTTCCGTTAAAAAATTCTTATAAAACTTAAGGTAAAATTTGGCCTGGACCAAAAATCCTTTTATATCTATGGTACCGTCGTAGGGTTTTAAAAGGGTTAGCTTATAACTTTTAACCTTTAATATTCCATAATAAGTAAGGGGTAAAATAATGTTTTCGCGGGATTAATTTGCGCCAAATAAAAGTAATATCGAAAATCTTTGCTGTCGAGCGAGTTTGGCATTTTCCCTTTTTACCGCCTAAAGTTTAGTTATTAAGGTATGCAACTTGTCGTTAATCGTAAGTTCTTTTTCCTTACCTTTCGGGCTATCGGATTCCTTTCCTTTCTTTTCCGGTTCGTTTTCCTAAACCTTAATGGTTTCCTTAAAAGCCGGGAAAAATTGTTATAAAAAAAAAAGGTTTTCCTTAAAACCGAATAATAAAAAGGGCCATATTATCGATTAAAAAATTAAAGAAAGAATTTCTTTAATAAAGGGTAAAATGTTTTATCTAAATATTAATCCTTTATTAACTAGTAATAGCGATCGGATATATCGTTTATCTTTTAAACGCCGTTTTGTAATATCGTCTTTACTAAGTTCAGGAAAGCTTATGCCCAACTAGGCCTTAAACCATTCGTCGGTTATTAATTAAGGAATTATCAAAATGTAACGAACTTATTATACGACCACCTAAAGGTATAAGTAATATCCGAAAAGGGTTTTTGATTTACAGGTAATAATAAGGCGAAAAATAATTCAAAAGTTTATTCGCTAAAAAGATTTGCGGACTTTTCCCTTAATCGAAAAACGATGCCTTTAATTAAAAACTTAGATTAATAACTAAAGAACGAATTTATTTAGGTGCTATCTATATAGGAAAACCGTTCGTTATATATCCTTCTATCTTTTGGTAAATATGCCTCTAATTTATGTAATCTACCGTGATTTACCCTACTTGTCCTAAATCAACTAGATTACATTAGATTATTAAGGTCTTGGCGAGCTCCGTAGTTTACCCGGAGCTCGTCCGCGCTAGTCCTAGAGGAGCATTCTCATCTTGGAGAACCTCTGGTTCGTAACATAACGTTTCCTGGTCCCAATCTAGCTTTAACGCCAACTAAATTAGGATGTTGCCATAATTAGATGCTGACCCTTTTTAATATAGGTTTTTAATCTGCATTTCTGTTTTTATCTTTTTATTTATTATTCCGAATGCCTTTTTTAACGTTTTTTCGAATTCCGTATAATCGTTATAAATGCGTTATACCGTTTCCGTTTGTTTTTCTGGCGGGGTAAAAGTATACTTCCGTAAAACGGGTTCGAATTATTTAGCCGCGTTGCCGGTAAACCGTTTTGTTACGAAGTTAATTCGAACTGCGTCCGGTATTAAGGTAATAAGGAAATAACAAAAATACGTTCGGTACTGGGTTAAAAACAATCGTAACTAAATAAAAGTTCCGTCGAAAAGGTCGGGTTTAGGTAATTTAATAATCTGTCCTAGTTTTTTCCCGGCGATAGTGCCGTTTAGCCGCTTTTTAAGTTAAGCGTTTTCTTAATAAAGTTATCGCATTTATCCGAACATATCGTTTATTCGTCCGACGACCTTTTCCTGGTTAGGGAGTTATACGGTTTTTTTTCCCGCTGGTTCTTTTTTTCTGTCGGGACCGGCGGTCTGGGATGCCTTAAGCATACCCTATATCTGTTTATCGCCGAAGTCCCCCTCCGGGACGGCAAAAGGCTGTTGCTTAGGTTTAAGGCGCCGAGACATAATATCGGGAATATTGCTTAAAGTTTGACGGTACTACTAAACAAAAGCTTGTAACGTATAACGGTTATAAGCTTAATCAATTATTAAACTTAATCGTACGGTTTATGTTGGTAATAATACCGTAAAAATTTAAGCAGCGAAGTAATAATTACGTTTGGTAATAGTAGATGTAAATCTGGGTAACTAATTATTATTATAAGCTAAAGTTATTTAAATTATGGAAATAACGATCGTATATATATTCAGCTATTTCGGGTGGATTAAGATGGATTAAGATATTTATTTAAATCCATTACTATAGATTAAGATGGATTGAGATATTTATTTAAATCTACCACCATGGATTAAAATAGATTAAAATATCCATTTAAATCCATGTTACGTAATTCTTAGTGAAGGTGGGGCAACCGTTTTTGAGAGCCAAGACCTGCCCAGGTCGTAACAATTTGCCTTTAACCCGAAATTTAGCTCGCTAAAAGCATTTAAATCGAATTTCTTAAAATTAAAGAAAATCGATTTCTTTAATAACGATAGGAACTTTTCCGTATTGGGATTAATATACTTCCACAGAAAGCCCGCCTTAGAACTAACGTAAAATTCGAAAGTATTATACTCTTTAAAGGTCTCCTTCTTAAAAAAAACGCTCTAAAGCGCTTTAAGGTCTTATTAGGGTCTGTTAATAAGGAAGAAACCATAACTTCAGTTATAATGCAACTAAGGGCTAAGAAAATAACAAAAATTATGGTATCTAGGCAGGGAATATCTTCAATAAAGGGCGACAGTAAGTTACAAAGTTACTGCGGGAGCGACGGCGAAGTTCCGAATTACCTCAAAAAACGACGTCCGTAACGTATTTAACAAATATATCGAAGTACAGATAAAAAAAGTACGGACCGGGTTCATAACTATAAAACCCTGGATCATACACTGAAGCATATAGGACTAAAGAAGGATAATTTATCTAGTTATCCTCTGAAAGATCCTAGATAAAAACAGAAGGTATTGAAACCTTCTTATATACACAGAAAACAGTTGCGGCTGAAAGAAAACTGTACCCGTGATGCGATCAGCAGACTCCGTTAGTAGCTGTGCTGCCTAAGCTAAGGCTGAGCTAACGGACTTAGTTTTCAGCTGGGTCTGACATTTTATAGAAATCTACAAACTACCTATAATGGAAACAAGTGGGATGGTGGAGGTAACTAATGATACGTACTCCCGGGAGTTGTAGGTCAGCCCGAGAAACGTCAAATGCAACCTGCAAGGGCTAAGAGACCGGACCCACTTCCTCGCTAATGTATGCAGCCTCTTAGAAGACGGTAGTAATCCCCTGGTATCACGAGTCAGCATGGCATTATATCATGAGGAGTAATATCTTTCTTTCCAAGCAACAAAGCGCCAGGGGCCTAGCTGACGATCCACGCACGCTCTAGTATTTAAAGGCAAGACCAAGCATGGAGCCTCGACCTGCTGGCGCATGGTGCTGGGAATCTTATCTCCGTTATCGGGGAATTTATATCCGTAGAGAACAGGTTTGACACTATGCTACCTAGTGATCCGTTCCCAACAACTAACTGGTAGGCCCTCCGGGTGGTTGGAATGAGCTGACAAAACGTTTACTCCATGTTAACACATTTTGATGCAACTTCTTGAGATGGAGGGATACTCAGATACGACCGCTCATAAGTATGACTATTAGGAGCAGAATCTCATTCTCAATCGATACCAAATTATGGGTCAGGAAACTCAGACATATATATACATATAGCAGCTTGGATGATAATGACTCAAAAAGCCTGTCGTGCACTACAATCGTATAGATGACGGTCTATTCACCACTTTCCGTGATACAGTGGTCAGGCACGCACGGTCATAGCGAATCGCCGTAGAACATGTCAAGAGACCCAAGAAAAGAAGCACTGCAGCTCAATCGGCCATATCAACGCACGTCCGTTAACCGTGGTTTTGCCCCTCCATAACTTTCATGAGACCGAAACAGGTAGTTCTGTTATCGTCATTGTCAAGTTGTGGTTAGAGGTAGCATGCGCCGATAGGGCGTGGCGATAGACACTCTTCTTTTCTAGTCAAGCCTGATACTTCATTGTATATGCGCCGGTCACAGCCGACGGAAATGGGTCATCCTGATCTAACAGTTCTTATTCATGATGTCCAATCGTGGGATACCCATGAGTATGATAACAGTTCCCAATGTACGCTGGCAATCTTCCGGGACGATTTGCCAGCGTCAAAACATGAGAAGAGAGAGGTGGAGGTGTGTCATGTATAGCATGCTCATGATGTTCGAGATAAGCACATGCTCGACGGACTGGGCCCTCCATGAGGATAAAACGGCTAGCCTGGCCACTGTGCCACGTCCTACTCCTGTAGTCTATATCTTTCAAAGCATACTTGGGTACCGACTTCCCACCGCGATCTCACTGTCCTAAAACATAGCGTCCTTCTACTACATCCTGACAGGAAAGCTCTGAAGCTAGCCTCGCCTATCGCCATAGCAGCTGCTGTCCTTCCTAGCTCAGCTGCGGTCAGACCTAGCTGGACACCTATCATCGCGGAACCACAGGTTGAACCTGTCAAAGATGACTTCAGTCCCTTCCGGCACCTTGCCTTCATCCCTCCTTCCAAGATATATCCCATGAAGGAGCTTCGCCTCCCCGAAGACATGGAAAATTTCCCCAGTTGCTGTCTCAGAGCCTTTCCAACTCTTCACGCCAAAGGCGGTCATGCGAATGAGACAGGAGGTTCTCAGCCCGGAGGTGCTGAGCAACTTCCAGTACTCAAGCAACTTGTCCCAGTGCGGACCCAGGGGATTTGCGAACAAGTAAAGCTGCCCAACGCATGCGGATGTCGTCAGACAGAGCGCTAAGTCTCTAATATAGATGCGCCCCATTCGTCTCCTATGTATGGACAGAGTTGAAAGCAACGCAATCCACTCCACTAAGCACCCCGGTGGAATGGATTGCAGCATATCCACCGGCCCTTAATTTTAGTGGATGGAAATGGCAATTTTCCCAAATGGATGGCCACGCGGTGGACGTGTGGACGTCGAAAAGGTACCTCGTTTTACTAGTATTTTATATGAAAGGTTATGTACTTTACCACTTGCCAAGTTACCCCATACCGCGTACCGCGTCGCCCCATACCGCGTCGGTTCCACTTTTACACCGCCACAGCCTGTACGCTCAGGACGCTACACTATTTGTATGGATACGCCACAGCCCACTTATTATGGACATTATGGCCATCGTGATAGTTTTAAATGGATTGATGTCCATAGTCAGCTGGGCCGGGTGGATGGATTGCGCGCCAAGGTTGCGCAATCGCGTGGCCACGCAGTGGATCAGGTTGCATTGCTTTCAACTCTGTGTATGGAAGAGCCCGGAGGCGCTCGCGATCATCTCGAGGATCGCTGGCATCGACTTAGTGCCGGAGAGGGACTTCGAAATCACCCCACGTCAGCGTCCCGGTGAAATCCGAGAAGGAGAAACAGCAGGAGATAGACGCTCTCAACGGGCGGGCCGGTTATATGGCCGACGAGGGCATCGGGGGCTGTCCCTGGGAGTACGACGACTAGCCCATCGTTGATTAGCGTACTGATAGCTACCCCTTCGTATGCGTCACCGTGCTCAGCGATTTTTCTACAATGATCGGCGGCGAGACGACCCTCCCAACCGGGTACGGGGGGATCATGAAGAACACGGACCGCACAAGCCACTCCCCTCACGGGCCCTCTCTCGCGTAATAAGGTATATAACGCTAACGCAGAAGAAGGGCTGCGCCGTCGTGCTCCAGCGCCGCTACATCGAGCACCAAGCGCTTAGGACCCTGGGGACGACGGAGCGGGTCACGATGGTGACGTCGTTTCGGCCGCGCTGCCCGATGGTGCGCGACAACACGGTGCTGCAGCCTCACCCTCTCGTCGAGGATCTCCAGTCGGTACTCCTTCGCCGGGCAGAAGTGCTTCCTGGCCCACATGAATTAGGAGATGGTCGACGGCGGGGATGTCGTCGAGAGCAGCATCGACGACAGCCAGGTCCTGGCGAGGGGCGGTGCGAAGGCTGGCGACGCCGAGGTTAAGAAACGCGCACGGGTGGTGTAGTGAATGTCCGCATATTGATGCGGATACCGGCGCGTTTTGCTCCTTCCTTTATTGACTCTGTATGAGCGATCTAGTTGTCCGTTCCGATTTGATTGTAGCCTCCTGATTTCTGACTTGCTAATTTGCTTCTCAGGCTTGTATACGAATGACCTCATGCCAAACTAGCCTTGAGGTTACCGGAAAATAAAGCACCAAAATGAATTATACTTGGCGGTGCAATCGTAAGGCCAAGGGGTGTTTGATTAATAACCAATGACAAGGCAGGACAGGATAGAAACCACTATATGGCTACCTTCGTACACATATTCGGTGATGAGGACTAGCGATGCAAGTTACGTCCTAAAACAAGAGCATACTGGATGGTAGGTTTTACGTTAGATGTATGGTGTTGTTGGAATAGGGGCTTGATAGGGGTAATACGACCTGCACCTCGGCGAATATGTAGCTACGTAATCCCCAAGTCCTCAAAGCTGGTCACTCGGTATGGAACCTAACGAGTATGCAACCTATCCTTTATATCTAGTGATTCATAAAATAAGTTACAATACTAGTAGTTCAGTCACAACGAGGGCCAGTGTAAGCACTCGTAAGGGTTGCTCGCACTTCACGTCAATTGCGAAGACCTGAAGTATGATACGATTCTCGACGACGGCTAGGAACAAAATTTCATTGTTCTGCGCCCTTAAGGGCAGGTAAGCACTATAAAAGCGAACAAGTTCCGTACTAGGCGCAGCAAGGTCAAGCAGGCATGATATCGAAAAATGACCATGTTTACGTAACAACCACTTATTAGCGGTATAATGACAGCCTGGACTGGCAAAATACCAAGAATGCTCGGCAACCGATCCCCGTAGTTTTATGCCTGATAAGGAGGAGGGGTGTCGTTCGCAGAGACAGCTGGAAGCACTCCTTCGCCACCACCGGTGATACGGTCGAAGATCCGCTCTCTAGCCTTCTGCAAGGCAGCTCTTGCGCCGCTCAGAACCTCTGAAAGCCGGTCCATCTCGGCCTGGCACTCCTGGACTCTCGCGTGCGCCGCTCGCACCTGGCTCCCCAGGACACTTCTGCACCGCCGGAGCTCCTCGCGGGACGCTTTGATTTTCTCGTGGAACTCCATGTCCGAGAATATGTTGTCGAACAGGACGTCGCCGATCAGGCTTCCCTGTGAGATGTGAACGGACGGCAGGGTCTGGACGCTATCCGAGTAGCGCTGAGCCTGCATGACCAGCATCTCCATCTGCTTCACCTGGCTCTCGGCGTTGTGCAGAGCGTCGCGCTCCATGAAGTCGCTGAACGACCCGCCGCCGAACATGTCCATGCGACTGTGATCGAGGGCGTCCTCAATATGGGACAGCGCAGAGTTGAGGCACGCCGTCGCTTGGTTCAAGAGCTTCGCCGCTTGCTGCTCGCACTCCAGCCTCTTGCGGGCATGGTTGCACGCTTGTTCCGCGGACTGGGCGTCGCGCTCCATCGCGTCCTCCTCGGGGAAGCTGGGCGTTGGACCTTCGAAGATGCTGTTGTAAAGACGGTCGATGTCCTGTAGCGCCTGATTGTGCCGCGCAACTTCCTTCTCGAGGTCGCTCTGTACGGCGAGGGCCTCTTCTCGCATGGTCGCTATTTGTTCCTCCTGCTGCCTGGCCCTGTGGGATTCCTGAAGAACCTGCGAAATGTCAGCTGGTTGCTTAGATATACAGACCCGTTCAATGTCGTAACTGACCTGTAAATACTCCTGCTCCTCCTTAGACGCCCTCGCTTCGAACGCGTCGGTCTTGCGCGCAACTTTGTACGCGAATCGCCTCATAACCGAGTCGCGATACTTCTCGTGATCCTTCAGCTCCTTCTCACGCTGTCTCTCGAGCGCGCCGACACGTTTCTGAGC
Organism: Monosporascus sp. mg162; assembly: GCA_004155945.1. Classification (NCBI taxonomy): domain Eukaryota; kingdom Fungi; phylum Ascomycota; class Sordariomycetes; order Xylariales; genus Monosporascus; species Monosporascus sp. mg162. Next base: position 20,955 of record QJNY01000442.1, on the reverse strand, counting down.
TTCACTGAGATCCCTGGTCAAGTCGGCAATGTATTGCTTCTGGTGCTCCAGGGCTGGCTTGGCGTGGTCCGTCTTCTGCAGGATAGCCAGGAGTTCCTGATTGCGAGGGGCTGCATCGTGAATCTTGTTGGTGATGGATGCCATATTGAATGTATAATGATCAGGGTATTCGTAGGATGGTAATCGAAAACACAAGGTCTATTTCATCCAAATCACGCCAACGTCCAAGATTTATGTCAAACAAGAAGCACGAGGGACCGTAATCAAATTTAAGAAGCTGATCGATTTAAGCACCGCCGCAATGTTGGCTGGATGTTGGCTGGATCTTGGTCTTACTGTAGCTACAATGCGGCCGCATCTGACTCAATCAAACCTCGAGGCAAACAGGGCAGTTTCTACCTTCCGATGCAACCTTGACTGGTATTCACGGTGATTCACTTGTACTGTACCTGCTGCGCCTCCTCATAGGATCGATGATCCATCCCTGATCTGCTTTTAGTTTAGCGTCGTCTGCGGCCTGCCTCTTTAACTCACAACCAAAGTACATCCTTATGACGTAGTCGTTTCTTGCACTGCCATACAGTCATTACTTCACATCCACCTCCAGGTAGGCAGAAGGGGTTTTTCTAATCAATTCAACGTAGCACTGATACGGAGTTACCAAATGAAACACGGCGGAACAGTTGTGGCTTTCGCTCACTGTGGCTATGCTGTGATATCTGTCCGCGAGGAAGCCGCCATACGGCAAGGCATAATTCTGACAGGCCCCCCAGGCGAAGCACAGATCCTGGCAGTTGGTGATTCATATCCACTCAGACCACTTTGCGCCTTCGCGATAGAGAAGCCCGTCGTCTTCGAATTGCGGCCCCTCGGCGCTTAGAATGTAGCCGTTCTCGCAATGGTCAAACTTTATCCGTTTCTGCTCCTGCTGATAGAAGTGGTCGAAACGGGATGACAATGCATCATCAAGTTTATTCACATTTCCGGCCGGATGTAGAGCCTTCCAAGGCCGAACGCAAGTTTCACCCTCACATGATTTGAGAACAAGCAGCAATGAATCTAGCCGAGCCGCTACTTTCTCCATCGGGAAGCCTTGAAGTCTGTTTTGTGGCTGGTGGCTCTTCTCGGCCGAAAGCAAGTTACGAAGTTGGCCAGGGTCGGTCTGGGCACTGATGAGTACGCACGTATTTTGATCCACTTGGGAATTGCGGCCAACACACCTTCATATCATATAGCTCATGCTCTCCGTTGCACCAAACGGAATAATACAGGTTCCACGTGTCGCTAGCGATCCGCAGCGCTTTGTACGTGTTGTTGGTCCAGTAAAACTCGCTTCCTGGAAATTGGCGTCCCTCCGCGAGGGCGAAACCCCAGTACTCAATATTTACGTGCTCATGCCGAGAGTTGGGGGCCTGTTCAATATCGTCTTTGGTCAAGGGGATCTTCTCCCCATCAAATGTGATATCATGAGGCTGTGTTATACCCGCAATGTCAAGGATCGTGGGTGCAAGGTCAGTATGTGTTGTGACAGCTTCTGTTATTAGATCCTGCGGTACACCTGGGCCGCGGACGATTAGGGGAACGTTGACATCCTCTTCGTAGCCACATTCTTTGCCCGGGGAGAGTCGGTGCTGGCCAATGTGATAGCCGTTGTCGCTTGTATAGATAATAAAAGTATTCTTCAAGATCCCGTAACCTTCGAGGCGCGATACAATCCCATCTATGAGCTCATCTACGGACTGAAGCGCGCGGAGCCGCTGGCGGTAGAAGTGATCATTATAATCCACTTTCTCTCTGGTCTGTATTGACAGCGTACGGATCCAATTTGCTCCAGATGGCTCGTCAGGGTTAAAGTTCTCTGTCCGCGGTACTTTTGCGTCTTGAAAGAGGTCATTGTGCCTTTCAGCAGCCACAGGGGCTGAGAAGTGCACTTTAGGGGTCCCGCTCGTGGTCCAGAGTTCGTCAAGTGTACTGAGATCGGCTACGGCGTTTCCGTGCGGTGCAACTGGAGCCACTCCCAAAAAGAATGGCTTGCCGCTGTTGACAGCATCGTCGAGAAAACCGTAAGCCTTCTCCTTCAGCACATCAACTGAGTATTCGCCTTCGTAGCTGACGGGAGGATCCCGGTTCCGTTGGTAGCTGCTGTTCAAGTATGAGTATGTGAACGGATCCAGGAGGAAATCTGATCCGGTCCATCCAGCCGGGAAGGGAGAGTGATAGTTCTCGACAGTATGCGCATTGAAAAGCTTTCCAGTATAGTACGTATTATACCCGGCATTTTGTAGCCAGACTGGTGGCGGTAATACTGCGTCAGCAACCCCAGATATGACTCGAAGCCCATACAGTTAACCTTTGAGGACATACTTGGCAGATATTTCTCGTTTAGGCCCTGGCTCACGAATTTGGGGTAGCCGCCTAATGAAAAGTCAGCTTGCGATCCTTAGAGTGGTTGGCGACTGGCACGCTTGCGGCCCTAACGCTCACCATATGGAGGCTTAACATCAGTGACATTGGTGTTGTGGGCAGCCTTTCCAGTCCATAACGAAACCCTCGAAGGGCAGCATAGAGCGACTGTGCAGAAGTGGCGTTTGTAAAATGTTCCGCGGTCGAGCAGATGTTTCTTGACAAGTGGCATATAGTCCAAAGAATGCAAGTGTAGGTCTTGATCATCAGTCAGAATGAAGACGATATTTGGTCTCTTAATCGAGGAGGCGGGCGCGTCCTGAGCCTCTCCACCACCTAATGGGACCTGGGCCTGGTTGCCATTATTAGCGAATGTTTGGCGCAGAAGCGGCAGTAGCCAAATCAGAGAGAAGCGCCACATCCAAGCCATGGCGCGATTAACTCCCGGTCTAGCGTAGGCGCTAGAGGGTTCGTTACGTATTGTTATATCGTGCGTTAAAGTGACAAGTAATACATCGGCCACGGTATGACTAAGGGGGTGTTATGAACCAATAATCCTGGCTTATGCTAGACGGTTGGGCGCACAAGATGAAAAGCCCCAATGGGTACCGGGAAGAATATGTAATCTGTTTCCCGAATATACGGGGCGTATTATGGGTGCGGAAGTTGTCAGCTAGCCGCTGCATCAGTACCGATTTTGTTGCTGAATGCTTGTGTCCGTGCATTCAGCAACCTTAGAGCTTGATCGACAACTGCTTAGTGGCCTAATGGCCTAATGACAACGTGTACATCAGTACACATAATAAAACTGGGGACTGACAATGTATCATTCGTATCAACTCCAGGGCCTAGACCCAAAGGAGTCACCGCCTTCTTGGCTGACGCTATCCATATGTGTAAGTGGAGATGATATCGTGATTTCACCGAATCGGCGTTGCAGCCCTTCTCTGCAGTCGCTTTAGCTGCTTTCGCGATGGCTTCGCAACCCTGGTCCCTTGAAAAAGAGATGGGTTCCTCTCAGCCGAACGCCTCCGCCGTTCAAGGAAAGGATGGCGAGGATACCGCGTTCGTATCTGAAAACTCCGGTTTCGTTCGCGATAATACAGGTGGAGAGATCATCGTTAGGAACACGCCACCCCCGGAGTCCCTTCTAGACGAGTCACAGCCTGATCCATTCCTTAGTCAGCTTAGTCAAGGCCGAAAGAAGCGCTCCACGAAGAACTTTAAGAAGGTTAAGAAGGATTCACAGGGGTCACAGTCACAGAAGGCTTCATAGAAAAGTGACTTTCAAAAGAAACGGAAAAGGAAAACACGCTCGCGGGGCTTAAGCCTTCGAATGCGATGGAACGCTGAATTTACTGAAGTCTTTATGAACCTGCTTTCTTTTTATATAGCAGAAAATAAATTCGCAATCGAACGCCCTGCCGTTTTGAAGCCCGTATACGAAAACCTTGCTGCTGATATGAAGTTACGTACTAGCGATTAGCTATAAAAAGGGGATACGATAAAAACGAAGTACCTAAAAAAAAAGAAACGGTAAACGCAATATTTGGCAGCAATCCCATTCGAAACGAACGGTAACGGAAAAACTAAAGAAGGCATCTCTCTTTTATCCGAAGAAATATGGAAAGTTATCCTGAAAAAGGACCCCAGCGTAACGTGGTTTCGCAAAGAACCTCTCGTAAATAAGGACTTATATCGGACCGTCTTCGCAAAGGAAACCGCCTCGGAAAAATTTATTAGGGAAACCGGTGATAAATCCGATCTGCCTAATAGAGGTAACGTTAGCGATAAGAATGCAGCTTTAGGGAAAGAGAGTAATAAAGCCGTAAAAGGGTCGAAACCTTTTAAAGCCAAAGCGTGGATAAGCAAATTCGACCTTAATATTAACGCGAAACTGTTAGGCGATAAAGGAATAAACTTACAGCCTACGGTATTTTCGTTTTAAACAACGGAAAAAATGCCGCTTCCAGCTAAGCGGCAAAAGGCTTCGAAGAAAAATCCAAGCGAAAATAAAGCTATCGCGATAGGTTTTTACGGTCTTTAAGGTTTTAGCCGGGTACAGAGCTTTAAAGATATAAAAAAGGCAGTAAATTATTTCGTTAATAACCTTACGGATAATATTAGGGCTTTTAATTTCCCGATAACCTATACGGTACTTAGGAAAGGAATAAACCCTGTGATTTTTAACAATCTAAAATCGAAGGAATAAAAGGTGACCTACCTAAAGACGTTAATCGACGGGATTTAATAATAATAGCCGAGGTAACCATATAAATTTATATATACGGAAAAGTTAGGATAACGAAGGTTAATCGCTTTAAAGAAATTGCAAAAATCGAAAAAGTTAAAGAAATTGTTGAAGAAATTAACGTTTTGCATATTTTGAAATCGTTGCAATAGCTTTATCCATATTCGCGCTCGAAATTAACTTTTCCTTTTACGACAAATCGCGATTAAAAATATACATTATAATCGTTTTTAAAAGGCGAATTAATTAATGTAAAAATTATCATATGTTTTTTATTACGTTATTAAGTTTTATTGCTTAAAAGGTTTAATGTTAAATTTTGTTATATACTGAAAATAAAGGGCCTTAGGGTGCCTTAAAAAGACCCAATTAAGGGGGTTATTACGGCCTATTAAGTTAAAAACATTCGAATAGGAACTTTGCAAATAAAAAGTTGTTTTGCAACAGTTTCCCGAAATACCTAATATCTTTGAAATCCATATATAAACCAACGGTTTTTCTATATTTAAAAAAACTTTATTAAAACTGTTATATACAGTTGCTATTTCTAACCTAATACTTAGCTATTTTTAATTTCTTCCCTTTCTTAACGTACATACTTTTTTGCAACGTAACACACTTTTTTGCAAAATAATACATTTTTTATTAAATTAATATATTTTTCTTTAATTTAACTGTTAATTATTATCAGGAATTATCGTTATATACTTTTAATAATTCCGCCATTACCTTAAAGTTATCCGTTACCGTATATTATAAGAATATTTTTCGTTTAATTTTAAAGCAACGCGTTACCGCCGTTCTTCGAAAATATCCTTTTTAGCTTTCGTAAGTTTTCGTTTTTTATCTACATCTTTTCTGCCGTTCCTTTTAATAAAGTTATATAGGGCATACGCGGCATATACGAATCGGACCTGCGATATTAAGCTATATTCGGGCGCGGAATACCGTATAATCTTGAATTTCCTTTTTAGTATACCGAATATTTGTTTTACGATAACTTTAATTCTCGAATGGCGTAAGTTATATAATTCCTTCGTTATCTAAAATCTTCTTTAACCTAACCGCCATTCTTAAAGATGGTATTTAATCGCCGGGAAAGGTACGATAATCCCCTGTCAACTGCCGAAACCACTGTTAGCTAAATAAAACCGACCTGGCGGCATTTTAAAGCTTCGCGAAACAGCATCCGCGAAAAGCTTAAAGTTATACATAAAACCTTAAGCGCCGGCTAATACGTAGCTAAAAGTTCCATTACGCCTTACAGCTGCGAATACGTTCTACGAAATAAAGCTTTTACGATTTCGCTATCCGCGTTACTTACTTTACCTAATAAAGGCGTAAAAATAAGTACCATTAACTGCTCCGATACACCCATTAAACTGTTTTAACTTAAGATTTAATTCGATCGAAAACGTAAAATATTTCGTACTCGGTTACTTTACGAAAGTACGAAAAAACGTTACCATATACTTAAAAAGCTCGTATACGATAAAGTAAACAATATTCTGCGAAATAAAGAACCGATTAGCCGCATTCTTCTATATTTCGTTAAAGGCTATAATATATAGGAATATCATAAACCTTTAAGCAGCGGAGGTATAGCGGGTATCGCCGAAACCAGTATAATCCTAAAGCCATTACAACAGCAGGAAGAATTAAGGCTTACTTATGCGGAAAAAATCTTTAAATTTCCGATTTAACCCATTTAAAATCTTCTTTGCAAGCTTTCGTAAAGCTTTAAAGCCTTCCGGATTATGGGCTTCTTTCTCTGCCACAGGTAGATATCGCCGATCCTTCTTTTTCTTTATTCTAACCTTTTTCAATATACGCAAAGCTCGTATAACAGCGAAAGTAATCGCCGCATGCCGAATACGTTCCTAAACTGGAAGCTCCTCCATATGCTGCGGCTTATAACGATGAAGATGGCTTCGAATTAATGGATTTGTCACTCTATAGCTTCACAACGCGAAGGTAGCGCTTCCTAAGCAACTGTTCGCAACAGTCGCTTAGGAAGCGCCATTTTCGTTGATTTCTGCCACTGATCTAAGCCATTCTAGGGACTCCGATAACTCCGGGCGAAAAGATACATTGCTTTGGGTGTGAAGGACTCGTTGACGACAACCATTACGAAAACTACACCTAAAATGGGCTAGATTCGGTATTTAGCGTCTTGGCTGAGGAATTTCTGCCCAGAAGGTGGTGTCATTAGGCCATTAGCCCCCTTAATTGAGCCCCGAAAAGCGTTGTCGATCAAGCTCTTAAAAAGAATAACTAATTTTTATTGGGTGCATCCCAAAAGAGTAGGGATAATATACACCAGCAAATTAAAGATACCTGGGGTACAAGCCCCAGAAATACTTTGTCGGAAAAAACTAAGTATCTTCAGAATTGTCAGACACAAGCGTGTATTCAGTATTGGGATCAAAAACAGTGATTGTTATTCTATTGATGATCGAGTCCTTGAACCGCGTCGGTCGGGGCTTATACTTGTGGATGTGGCTGGTCTAGTCCCCACCCTGAGCCACAGGTAATCTTTGTGGCGTCCTGTCTATCTGAGGACCCTGACATCAACAGTTTTCTGACAAGAATCAGCCGCCTTTGTTGAAAGTTTAAGAACACCACCTTATTAACTAACTATCGATGGCCCGTGCAAAGTAGCATGGCAATAGGCCATTAGGGCCATTAAGGAGTTATTGATCAAGCTCTAAAAAGATTTAATCGTTAAAAAAGGGTGAAGTAGGAAGCTATGGCTTTAGAAATAAAAATGTGTAACATTAACGCCGTAAATATTTCAAGGTGTTAAAGGGGTGTATCAACTAGCAAGGGATGCGTATCGCACCCCATATACGGAAAGGCTCCCTCTAACCGGAACATATATGTTCCGTAGCTAGACTACATTAAAGTGCAGTGCACGTTTAAGAGCGCTGGCGACTAGTCACTGAATACAACACAACTGATGTCCCTTGTATCTGACCGTTGGCACGGGCCATAAAAATGATAATTTGAAGGTAACCGAACTGCTCCAAAAAGCGGCACCACTGCTTAGTGGGTCCTGGAAGAATGCCCCTTCGACTTTGCGAACCGATAGCTCCCTGATGCTCCCCAGTATGTTAGATCGCATGGTCTACGGCAGTGATAGATACAAGTCTACAAGCTTTCTAAAATCCGGCGTCCCTAGCCCCGTAACCGGATCCCACCCCTCTCTTGCCCGAAATGCCTCTTTACCGCACCCGTGATTTCCTCCCTGAACAACATCGCTCATCACGCCTGGATTCGAGTACAAAACCGGGTTCACGAATCCGACAGTGGTTTTCCCAGCCCGCAGCCTCACGTTGTTCACCATCGCAATGATTGAAGCAAAGACCGGCGCCGATGCTGATGTTCCGAACACCGTCCTCAGCTTTCCGTTGACCGCCGTAACGTAGTTGGCTGCGTGTGCTGCGACGTCTGGAACGCCACGTCCTTCGGGGTTGAAGAAAGACGAAATAGTGCGCAGGTGTGCATCCTCAGAGGCCAGATACCGTGCCGTCGCGTCGACCTGATATGCAGGGACTGGAAACAGTCTACTGAACCCTCCGCCGGAGCTGCTTAGTCCACTGGTATGAGCGTAGCGGAACGCAACCTCGCGGTCAGTTACTGAACCGTTGGGCGGCAGTTGCGTGCCGCCTACGGCAGTGACATACGGACAGGATGCTGGGGAGGTGAGCCCGAAGGCTCCGCTGTCCGTTTCCTTTTTCAGCCGGCCTGTGACTGGATCCACGCATTCGCAACCCTGGCCTGAAGGGCCACAGTCACCGCTTGCGACGATCACAGTCGTGCCCATAAGTCCTAGCTTCAAGAACTCGATGCACTGACGGTGAAGGTACGCCGATGGAAAAGCCGCCTCGTTATCGGCATACGAGACACTTAGGACTGCAGGGGGTTGCAGGGCCCCGCAGTCAGAGTGATTGTACGTTATGGCATTGTTCACCTCGGAACCGTCCTTTCGCTTGTTGCTGGCAGAAGTGTTCAGCACATTACAATAGAATTTGTTAAAAGCTGCCAGAAGTGGGCTGAGGAGGCTGTAGTTGGCGATGGTGCCGACCTCGTAATTAATCACGGGGAGCGGAGCGGAGAGAGTCATGGCATACTCGAAGTCGAGGTCGGCTTCGAGATTGAAGGCCCAGTTTTGCATGTGGTCCTGCCAGTAGCCGCCATTAACGTTGACCATGACGGGGCGGTGGCCGATGAGGGAGGGGGCAAAGAGGGAAAAGAAGGCATCAAGGTCGGATGGTAGCCATGATGCTAGGGAGGGTTGGAAGATTCCGAAGCTGTTGGCTGGGTGGCTGGTATCGGGCATAGGCAGGTTGTACATGGAGCGCAGGCAATTCGGGGTAATGTGCTGGTGGCAGTTGGATAAGTTGAACGAAGTGCTGCTAGGGCGAGTAGCCTGTCTACCAGCCAGCATGCGGATACTAGGGGCGTTCCAGTTCGTTCTGCGAAATTTTCCTGTCGATACTGGTGCCGCATAGAGACGGTCTAACTGACTCCCCGCTCCCAGATGGACTGTGGGCATTACGAAGTCGACATGGCGGCGGACTGATTCCGGCAGGCTGTACTCGTCGCAACCCAAATGAGTCTCTTGTCCATTTTGACGGGTGAACAGGTGGTACTTCGTCTTCAGCAGCAGCTCCACTTCCTGGACAGTGGCGTTGAACAAAATCCAATCTCCACCATTGCTTCCTTTAAGCCGTCCCTTGGGTATCCCAGACTCTTCAAGCCAGCCTGTAACTGTTGTGAAAGTTTGATCTGCGGCCGAGAAGTGGGCTGCAACTCTAGCCGGACTCCAATATCGAGCAAAGTGAGGAGATAAGGGATCGGAGACAGACAGCAACTCATTTTCAGCTGAACCGAGATTCCCTTGGGCGAGAGCAATGGAGACTGGAAGGATGGCATCTGGACTAATAGAAGTAGGGAGCCGCTTCCAGACTTGGGCAGTTTGTGTTCGCTTCTCATGCACAACATGAGCTCCGTTCCTAGTTGTGAGTATACCGGCGAAGGAACGAGCCAAAAGGGCGAAAAGGAGCCATGCAATTCGGTATCGCATCGTTAAGCTAGGAAGATGCGCATAGTTGATAGCTTATTGCAGATTATCTGGGGGGCTGTCCCTGGGATGTGGGACTATAAATGATCCCCCTTCCGACACCCCACGATCTAGCCCATACAACAATTATGCCCAATACGTGTTTATACCAGTCGATCCAGATTAAATCCTAGTTCTGCCAAGGAAGACCAGCAGTCCATGCATAGTATGGGCTTCACAGGTAAGCGCAGCGTCACGTTACTTGTTCCCCCGGACGTTCACATAATTTCACATATTACATCAATAATAACCTTGGTTCCACGGTGGTTGCCTTGGGTGGGATCTCCAAGTAATAATTAGGATCAACCTAGAATGTGCACTTGCCATCATGTGGAAATAATGATCTATGTCAGGTATTCCCCTCTGGCCCAATCAAGCTGCCCACCATACAATTTTAAAGTGTATAGGCATTTAACGATGCATTTTTAGGTTTAATATCGACTGGAAATTACCTCCCGCTGTTTATCTTGCCACTCGATTGAAGATCTTACGATGTGTATGGCGGTTGCTCTAGGTTTGCTACCACTCTGCAGCAACACCGACTATTACTACGGGATTCAACATTACGGCCAACAATCGCCGACATCCAGGATTTCCGAATGATTACCATACCATTAATCAAAGGATAGACGTAGCTTTTAGCCAGGGATGATTTATATAGCCCTAGCACTACGTATACAGGGTAGATTAGAGTTAAACTTTGAGAACGTAAGTTTACTCTCGACTTCTTGCCGCTACATAAGACAGTAAAGCATGTATTGTGGAACTTTCGAATTTACCTTCTGCCTCCGCGAACTTTGTTCAGCTGTACGACATACAGATATGACATTGTTCATGATAAAAATTAAGAACATTACTATATTTTATGATGCTAATTTCGCTAGCCATTACGTAGCGACACCGGCCTAAGCGTAAGAAACCACAATCAGAAATTGTCTTGGAATTCTACTTGACGTAGATTCACCCAGGGCAAGACGCTACCTGAGTCATACTAGGAAGACGCAGGTTTTCACTTACGGAGATCTCGAAAGTAATATTCGTCTTAACCCCTTGAGTTTGTAAAGAAGAATGGCTAGAGATCAACTCCTTAAATGTATTAGTAGACTGATATAGTATTTACAGACTCTACGAAACGTATCATAGCCTTGGAGGTGTTAATTAGCTAAGTTTACGTTTTATGAAAGAGTATGATTACGCATTCCCGGGCTAGTGATCGAGGGGATGTTTATGCAACGCAACGTCAGACCAGGCCTTGCCTTCCAGGCCAAATATGCGAGAATATGAACTTCGTGGCTTATGCAAGTACGAGATAATAGACGTAATAGGAGTTGAACTATCATTAAGTGAAATCCGAGATAATAAGATTTAGTCTCGTAAGTAAACGCAGAATTTAAATTTATACAATTAATTTCTTAAAAAACTTGATAATATTAAGTTCATTACTTAAAGATTTAATTATAATTTAATAGATTTAACATATTAAAGCTGATAGATAAAACATTAATATTAATATTTATGAAAGCTTATTTACTTGCTAACTAAGACGGCTTTATGTTCATCCATAATTATAAGCTTGTAAAACGCCAATGTCAACGAAACAGTGTTCACTCTATCAAATATCCCGTCCTCCATGTTATAGATCCTTTGCCAGATCCAAGACAAACCAGTCCCCCACCCATGTCAATATTGCCGCGTTCCTTGTTACTTCGACTGATTCTTGGAGAAGCAAGAACCCAGTCCACAGCTGCTATCCCCGGCATGGTCTCATATGGCTAGAATGGGGCGCGGAACTCTATAAAAGAGATCCCGGATTAGAGGGGTATCATGGTGACTTACGAGAAAACCTTAAACCATGCCACTAAGCCCCCTACCGTTAGGTACTCTTATGTCGGACGGCCGCCAGCGGCAAAGCAACCAGGTTACGGAGAGGTGACCTATCTTGAAGGGCATCACCTTGGCATTTAGGATAGTCATCTTAATGGCGCTAGCGAAACTCTGTCATTTTTAACGATCTTGCCAACAGCCTTTCTCATATATTGTTAAGGTTTCCTGTAACCTTACCAAACTGGTGGAACGTAATTATACACTCACTGTTCGTTAACGTGGTACGTTTTATGGATTTTGTTAGCAGTAGCAGTTGAGATCTTCCCCTTGCTCCGTCTCTCGTCCGCCTGCTCAAGGGCGGCGACATGCTCCCGTAGGGCAATAAGAGTGGTAACAAGGACGCCATTGCCCTTCCTTATACTAGGGTTGTTGGAGGGCCTGGCTTGCGTAAAGTTAAGCCGGTCTAAGTAAACCAGACAGCCGCTAATAGTCTCCTTCAGACCGGCATAATATCTACCAGCTAGGATTTGGGCCTTGTTCGAGAGCTTAAATCTGAATGGTAGCGCTCTTAACTTCGGCCTTATTAACACGTATTCCAATGATACTTCGGGCAGGGACCTATTATTTTATAGGCCCGTTATTGTGAAGTTGTAATAAGCTATAGGCACTTAAGCGCGTTACTATTCAGGCTCTTATTTCCGTCAGGTTAAATAGCTTACTTAGCGGCTATTGCATTTTTCACTCTATGCCTAATCGATTGCAAGGCGCCATGTGCGGCCTAGCTACCTATAATAGAATTACTATAATAGATGTCGTTTAGCGCAGTGGCTTAATAAGCAGTTGTTCGTAACCGACAAGCTCCTACTACGTCCTACGGCAAGTTTAATATCCACGACCGGTGTTTCCCACAAAGCCTGACATTTTCGAGCTTTTAAATTTCAGTGAAATGAAGTAGAGGTTTGGTATATCAAGGCTTTATGTTGCCACTACAGGGTACCTAATTACCCGCGATATTAAATTTCGGCGTGAAATCAGTAAGTAGCTCCTTTAATAGCTATAACTCTTGAAGTGCTGCCTTTGCGCTTTACCCCGGCCCGAGATACCTTGTTTTCACAGGGCTTTAAAGTAGATGTCTTTAGTAATATAGATGGCCTTCCTACGAGTATCGCTTTAGGAGGATGGAGCAACAGCCTATTTTAGCTATCTTTCAGACAGTCTTGCTACTGGTTTTAGGTCGTTAAACATTCTCGTTCTCGTTAAAGGTAGACCTGTTAGTGCCCATAACGGCACCTAACGGCGGGCATCGTGTATCACAGCGAAGTCTGAGAATGAAGCATGACATGTGAAAATCACTTGTCGCTAACATAATCTTGGGCTCGATACCACCAGCTGGCTATAAGCTGAGAATTAGTCTCCGATGGAATGTGCTCGCTTGAACAAACTCTACCTTCGTGAAAGAGCTTAAACTGCTGAACTCCAATAGAGTTGATAACATGTGATTGATGTAAATCCCGTGGGGCGGCTTAGTTGGTATAGACATATGACGCAGGATCGCCGACCTCACCTCCAATTCACCTTGGCTTCATCTTGATAGCTTACATCACCTGCGAAAGAATATCATCTTAGCGCCTCCCCGAGATTGTAATGGCGATGCTACAGGGTTAATAGGGCCTCAGAAAAAGTGCCAGAGCCATTAGCAAGGACGTCACAATGCTTAGATTATTCAGTCATGCTTCTTACGATTTGGTAGGAATGAAGTACAGCTGGCCTCTGGCTTCACAGACGTTGCTTGGAAGATTGGAGTCCAGTTGGCGCAATGCGTTCATAATCAAGTTGACAAGGCGCGACCGCGGTGGGACATGGGGCGATGATTGCGAATAAGGTGATCGGATATTCGCTACGAAAGAATAGCGTGATCACATGGGCCTACTCTCCCTTGAGCACAGAATCGGGCTGAATGCCGGAATCTGTTCTAGGTCTGACCATTGCCATTAACTAGGAGCTCGTAGTGAGGCTGTCGGAGGTATAGTGTCATCAGAATTCCGTCATTTGTTTGAGACATCCTGTATGATATGCATTTACTCGGGCCAGCATTTTATATAAATATCCTCATGCCAGATGACATTGAAGGCAAAGACTGCAAGCAAACATTGAGCAACATAACTTGATAACCTTAAACCACTCAGACTTAGACGCAAACAGTTACACCAATTGCTTCGCAATGCATCTGCCGGCCGTTGTGCTAATCGCCCTTGCCGGCCAGACTCTTGCGGCACCTCCCGTCGGGGCCGGCCTTGCTATACGAGTGAGTTATTCCGCTCTTATAAATAAATTTGAATGCTAACACCGGCTAAACTAGATGGTTCCGGATGTAAGTCACAAGTTTATATATAGAATTTCTGCGTTTAGCTCCTTCTTAATAGACGCAGCAGTACCCAGCCCCTATAAGTACAGTAACACTTACCTTATATATAGGAAGAATGCGCACCACTGTGTGATGACTGCCCGGCAGAGGACCCTGCCTGCCGAGATGCTTGTTTCGCCGACTGTAGGGCCGCGGCGCAGCAGGGCGAGGTGATTACAGCGGAGGGGCTTGCTAAGCGCGTAGGTTCCCTCTCTATTCCACTGCAACCCGAACAAAAGTTTAAGCACTAACAAGGAGCGTAAATAGACCTTACCTCTTGTAAGTCGTACCTAATGCGTCTGATCTCTACATTAGACTGCTCTATCCGGGTGATAGACGAAGCAGTAACCATCCTGAAAGCAGAGCCACGCTAACTATGCTATAGCGCTTTTGTAACCGCCATTGCGAGCGTCTCTGCAACTCCCCGCTCTTTTCACAGGCGCTCCTTAACTTTATCGAACCTTGCTGCTCGACGAATTGTAACAATGTCTGCCGAACCGCAGCAGTTGGTGGCGGGCCGGTCGGCGACGCTTAGAATTCGACTCTGATACGGGGATAAACGCCAAGTATATGCTATAGCGAGAGATACAGGGAAGGGTGGGAATTACTCCGTTTTATTTCCAGATGGTTATTAGTCCAGTCAGCTCATTACTAAAGTGCTCATGGAAGAGGTATCGGATATTTTGGAAATTGTCCTTGTTATTCGACGACTCACAGTCGAGTCCTCAGGGAGCGACGAAAGAGGATGGGATTGTAGTTACGGATAGTCTGTCACTTAATATATGACGCTTCACCATATCTGCATTTGGCCTGGCCCGTGACGCGGAATGCGACCAGACATTGTTGGGATAAGCGGGAGGGAACGGGCGTAAGGGCATAGTCAAGTTGTTCCTGGACTGGATACGGGCAAGAGCTGACACGAGAAGTCGGTATAACTCTACTCTCGCTGGCGACTGTGGACTGCGGCGAGACTAGTGAGGCTGTTCCCCAGCTGACGGAGAGGTGCCAGACCACGAGTA
Source organism: Monosporascus sp. mg162 (assembly GCA_004155945.1). NCBI lineage: Eukaryota > Fungi > Ascomycota > Sordariomycetes > Xylariales > Monosporascus > Monosporascus sp. mg162. The sequence continues at coordinate 5,929 of QJNY01000442.1, read as the reverse complement.
CCCCGGCACGCTAACAAGCATAAACTTGTTAGACACTGCGTAATCATGGATTGTGTGTATTCGTTGTTGTATTGATCATGGAGTCCTTTAACCGCGTCGGTCAGGGCTTATATGTAACGGCTATGGGCTTAACCAACTATTAAACCTAAGTCGTACGGTTTATGTTGGCAGTGGTATCGTGGGAATCTAAGCAATGAAGCGATAGTTACGTTTGGTAATAGCAGATGTAAATCTAGGTAACTAATTGTTATTATAAGCTGACGTTATTTAGATTAGTTATAGGAAATAATAAGTGTATATATATTAGTTTTGGCTTAAGGTGCTTAAACGGCTTAAACCCTTAAGTTCGTTAAGCCTTTTAAGCCGTCCTACCGGCTTAAGGAGCTTAAAACGCCAAGCACCTTGAAACCATTGAGCCAGTTACGTAATTCGAGATTTACATCAGAGATGTATTCCATAACCTCCGACCATTTCTTTTTATGCCAAGTCCTTTCGGCTATAATACGATTTCTCCCCTTCCAGAATTTTTGCTCTTAAAGATTAATTTATTTATCGTATTTGTTTGATAAAGAACTTCTCTTTTTACATATCATTTTCTGTTATTTAACCGTTATATTAAGTTGCCAGCTAGCAGAGGATGCGCTAACACCCTATATACGAAAAGGCTCCTTCTGATCGGAATATATAGGTTCCGTAACTAGACTCTATAAAACAGCAGTGCGCGATTTAGAGCACCTGCAGCTAGTTATCCAATACAACACACAACTAATGTCCTTTATATCTGATAATTAAAAGTTTTATTCGCTTAAATTACGTTATTATCAATTAATCAGCTGCTGCTGGGACGATATAAGCCGTACATCAATAACAACTACCTATATATCCCATTATCCACAATGGCGACCGTACCGTCGACGTCCTCCGTTATTTACAAGAGACCTAAGGACTGGAATCCCTTTAAAGAGGAATTCCAATTAAAAGCGTACGCGCTTGGTATTTGGCGTTATATCGACCCTGATTAGAACAATGTATGGCCTGTCGAATTTACAAAACCTAATATAACCTTTTATCCGAAAAAGCTAGTTCGTTAAATAACGATACAAACAGTTAATTACTTTTTCGAAGGAATTATATAAGCCGAAAAAAATCGATTATACGGGTTATTTAATAAATACGCTTAAGATAACGACAAAAGGCAAACAAGCTTATACTTAGAACTTTGCGATATATACTTACGAAAATCGGAAGTATGAAAACGTTTGCAAAAAAATTAACGACCTTATAAAATAGGTCCTGGAATCCGTATTTCTAGCGATTAAAAAGACGAGTTTTTTCCTAGGAAAGAACTTAAGGAAATAATACGTCACTTTGGCCGAATCTGGCACAATATATAATAGTAAGTTTATAAATAATACTTAACGAAAATACCGCGAAAGCCTAAAGCAAACCTCGAAATTAGCGAAAAAACTAAATAAGTAAATCGTAAAATAGCAAGAAATAATGGCCCAGAAATAGCGTTATAGCGTCCCAAAAACGAAGACAGTAACCATATAAGTTAACGACTTATATAGAATGTTAGCTTTAATTATAGAAGACTAGATAATTACTTTTTAAAATGGTAAAGAAAACCGAAATCGATAATAATACGATTAATTATTAAAAAGTAGTTATTAACTTTCTGAACTATTAAACGTTAACTTATCCCTTATTTACATTACGAAATATTCAAGTAACGTTCCGACTTTTTAAGAAATTTTAATAAATTCCTTTAATTAAAGCGATCTGATTAAAAAGATATTAAAAATATTAACCTTTTACCGCAAGAAAAGGCTCTAAGGCGTAAGTCGAAACGTAACGGCCGTAAAGGTTTTCAAACGGACCGAAACGGAAATAAACGAAAGCGATAAAAATCAGATGCGCAAGGTATTCGTTATAAGGCTTGCCTAAGCGCCTATTATACCTTATCCCAATGCTTTTATGCATTCTCTAGCAAAGCCTTAAAAAGTTTCCGCTTTAACGATAGGGTAATTATATACATCCAAATTCGGATTATTTCCGATCAGTCTTTAAAGGAAAAAATTGAACGTTTATTAAAGTCCATAAAAAAGCTAATTACTTAAGAAATTAATTAACTTTTATAGGAAGTAAGGCGAGTTTTAACGTATTTTTTAATCTTTAATTAACGCAGTATGATAAACGTCGCGTTTTACCTTTTTAACAATTTATTAATCTGGATTTAAGGTCTATAATTCATATTTTTAGCCTTATTAGCAAGTTTTTAAATTTCAGGCCAACCGTACAAAACGACGGGGTATACGCAGATAATAGCTTCGTACCGATTAAAGGCTATGGAAAAGTTAATATAGTAATTCGAAGCCTTAACGGTACGAAAGCGTTACGTCTATATAACGTAACTCATTACAAAAGCTTCGTATACAGCCTGATATCTTTCCGGCAATTCCGGAAAAAAAAGGTACTGGTAGAATAATAATAAAAACTAACAATTTTATTAGAAATAAGTATAATTAGGTAATTGCTACGTTAATAAATAAGTTTAATCAATTCGTTATTAAAGATATTAACGTAACAGTTACTTATATAACCTTGGCAACTTATAAACGAAACGTTAACTTATATACAGCAAAACCACTACGAACCGGTAACGGTACGATATAACACTTAAAATTAGGACATTTAAAGCCCGAAATAATCGCCCAGTTGCAATCCTATGCGAAAGGAATCCGCTTAAAAGGTCCTACAATAGTCGAATACTAAGTATATAGCAAAGCGAAGGCCAAAAGGCTAACACGCCGTAAGCCGAGGAAAAAAGTATCCAGATTAGAACAGAAAATCGTTATCGATTTTAAAGATTTCGAAAAAAACCCCAAAGAATATAAATACGTTATGTTTGCCACCGACAGATACTTAGATTTTATCTAGAACATCTATCTTAAAAATCGAAAGCAAAATATATTAATTACAGCGTTTGGGCATTTTCTAGGAATCCTTAGGAACTAGCACAAGGTTTTTCCATAAATGTTCGAATACGATAACGAAATCTTAAAAAATTATCAATTTCGAAACATATTTTAAATGCTTCTTTTCAGTATTAGACTTAAGCCTTTAGCATTATATACCCGGGCCCAGAACGGGGGTACAAAACGTTTAAAGGATATAATTAAGAAAAAAGCGCTTACGATGCGAAGTAACGCTAAGTTACCTTCGTTTCTAATCGTATACATCTTTAAAGCTGCAATATATTTGTACAACCGTACCCCTAAATACGCACTTTTTTGGCAAAGCTTATACGAGGTTTACTATACTTACCTAGCGTACAAAAACGGCGTTACAGTGCTTAATCGAAAGCTTTAATAAGCTTACCTGCGAATGCACGGCTGTATAGCCTACGTTATAATAGCTGCCGCCATAAAAAAAAAAAAAACAAAGATTCTAAAAGATAAATCCTAAAGCATAAATTGGCTACTTCGTTGGCTACCGATTTACAAATATTTACGAAATTTGGAACTTATTAATTAATAAGGTTATAACTATTTAAGACGTACAGTTTAACGAAAAGGTTACCTTTTTAGGTAATATCAAAAAGCTAAAAAATAACGTTTTGTTCGTTACAGAAAAAAAGTTTCAAAAGTTATTCCAATAGGTAAAAATACTTAATTAAGCTAATAGTTACCCGATATATATATAGAAAGAAAATAAAAACCTAAGCGGAATAATTTAGTTACCGGTTAAATAAAAAAAACAACTTTAAAAAGGTACTAACGTAAAAGGCGTATAAATTAAAAAAAAAAACAAGCCTGTTCGTAAGAGATTAATTATCTTTATACGACTGCTATATTCGAACTATTTTTATTCCCTAATTTATTATTTCTGCCAGCGTTTACCTTAATAACTGTTACGATTATTACGTTAACGAAAAAAAAAAATAAAACTAACTCTAAACTTCTTTTATATTATTTAACCTAAAATAACAGTAAAAAAAGAAGATACCCTACGGGTAATAAGAGTAAGCCCCTTATATATTCCGTATTAAGAAAGTATTATCCGAAACGAATATAAGGTATAAGAAACCGCATGTAATGTAGGACGTTTAGCCCTTTTTGTAAGTACGTACGATTACCGGCCGGTAAGCTGCGGAAAATCAAGGAAGTTAATTACCCGAAATACGCGTTACCTTAATCGGTCAAGTTATAATATCTTAGTATATAAAAAAGGATTTAAGTCGCTAAACCGGGTAGATAAGCGCGATTTACCGCTACCGCCGCGAAGCTATAAAAAGCTGAATATATACCCGTTAAAGGAAATATTTCGTAAAGCCGAAAAGGCTTATTTGCAAAGTTATAAAGAAATGTACTAGTGAAAAGCCGTTAATCAGTTTTCTGCTAAAGGAAAATAGGTACTAAGATATATATATATATACGTTTACAAATGTAACAAATATAACTAGTTGCAAAAATGCAAGATACGTTTCGTTATACGAGGCGATTAATAGCTTAAAAACGTTTATAGTAATATATACGTATTTATATTAACTGGAAGATCATTTCGAGCTTTAATCGCTATCGCGGCTAAGTTTAACTTAAAGCTTAAGCAGTATAACGTTATAAACGCCTTCGTTAACGCTAACTTACTTTACGAAGTATATATAAAGACGCCTTTAAGGTATCTACAACGTAGCAAAACATTTTAATTAGGAAGATATTATATAAACTAAGAGAATTACCTTTGTTATAGCAGAAAAACCTTATTAAGATACTTATAGAATTAAAACTTCGCCCCGTTCCTTACGAACCTTGTTGTTTTACTCGATAAAAGGTATTTGTTTTTTTTATGGACGATATTGTTATAGCATACCGTAAAAAAGATTAAGACCTCGTCGATCAGTTGATCCAATAGATACGAAAACGGTATACCATTAAAATAGATAAAAACCTGCAATAGTTCTTCGGCATCGAAATGATTAAAAACAAAGCTAAAAGAAAAATTTGGTTATCTTAATCCATCTCTCCCTAGAGGAGACGTGACCGTGTAGACAAAATTGGATAAAATGATAGATTACTACCTCAATTCCTAGGCTTCACTAAACCCATCCCTTTCGCAGGCATCTCACTCCAAGGCGACTTCAGACTGCCTTGTCCCGTTCCTATCCGCGTCGATTCTTATCGAAATTCTGGACGGTCTTCGCAATCCGGAGCAGCCGGGCAAACCATCGCTCGTAGTCCTCCAGCATACATCGTTCCATAATCTGAACTTCGAAGTTGTCAAGCCGGTTACCGCCTTTCCCTTCCAGTTCCCCTTCCAGTTTCGCTAATACTTTATTCATGATCGTCATATTTTCCGCCATATATTTTTGCAAAAATCGATTTTCGTTATTTTCGCGAATCAAATCGTATCCGAAAATTAACAATCGAAGTCGATTACTTTGGGAAAGATTTTTGAAATCGATAGTAGTATCGATGGTTTTAACCCGTCCGGTAATTTTGTGCGAATTATGTACCGTTAAGACGACAGTTTCTGTGAAAATCCTGCGGTTACGGATTACCGGTATCGTATATTCGGATTTACGCGGCATACTGTCTTGGGTAACTCGAGAAAGTATTCTGATGCCAAGTACTCTTTACCTAATTATCGTGCTGATATTTCCCTTTTAAGCGTAGGGACGATCGAAACTGGCGAGGGCTCGGAAAGATGCCGGCCTTTTATACGTAGTACGGCGCAGTTAAAGTTTACTATTAAGATTTGCTTTTAAGGTTTATCCTTAAGGTTTACCGTTAAGGTTTATCTTTAAGGTTTATCTTTAAGGTTTATCCTTAAGGTTTACCGTTAAGGTTTGCCTTTAAGGTTTATTTTTAAGGTTTACCGTTAAGGTTTATCCTTAAGGTTTACCGCGCAAAGCTTAACATCTCCTGAG
>QJNY01000441.1:0-69100 GCA_004155945.1 Monosporascus sp. mg162 | reverse complement strand
ATGTTAAGCTTTACGCGGTAAACCTTAAGGATAAACCTTAACGGTAAACCTTAAAAATAAATTTTAAAGGCAAACCTTAACGGTAAACCTTAAGGATAAACCTTAAAAATAAACCTTAAAGATAAACCTTAACGGTAAACCTTAAGGATAAACCTTAAAAGTAAACCTTAATAGTAAACTTTAACTACGCCGTATTACGTATAAAAGGCCGGCATTTTTCCAAGCCTTCGTTAATTTTACGGCTCGATCGTCCTTACGCTTTTTCGAATTACCTAAGATAGTATACCGCGTAAATCCGAATATACGATACCGGTAATCCGTAACCGCAGGATTTTTACAAAAACTGTCGTCTTAACGGTACATAATTCGCACAAAATTACCGGACGGGTTAAAACTATCGATACCACTATCGATTTCAAAAATCTTTCCTAAAGTGATCGATTTCGATTGTTAATTTTCGGATACGATTTGATTCGCGAAAATAACGAAAATCGATTTTTGCAAAAATATATGGCGGAGAATATAACGATTATAAGCAAAGTATTGGCGAAACTGGAAGGGGAACTGGAAAGGAAAGGCGGTAACCGGCTTGATAACTTCGAAGTTCAGATTATGGAACGATATATGGAGGATTACGAGCGATGGTTTGCCCGGCTGCTCCGGATTGCGAAGACCGTCTAGAATTTCGACAAGAATCGACGCGGATAGGAACGGGACAAAGCAGTCTGCGAAAAGGATGGGTTTAGTAAAGCCTAGGAATTGAGGTAGTAATCTATCATTTTATCCAATTTTGTCTACACGGTCACGTCTCCTCTAGGGAGAGTTATTTCCTCTTTTAAAGTTTATTTAAACGGTTTATTTTTTGGGGTAAGTTTCGTTAATAGCATAATTATCTTGCTGAAATTACGTATAAATTATCGGTAATAATTAATACATCCAAGAAATGTTTATAACTTTTTGACGTTAATAAGTTACGCCCAGTTTTTAACTGCTAATAACTTCTTAGAATTTATGCGAACTTGTCCTGGCGTAATAATATGTTTTAGAAATTCGATTTTTTGCTTATAAAAAAGGTTTTTTTTTAATGTTAATCAAAAGTTTGGCGTCCTGTAATACTTATAAAACCTGATAAACGTACTTTTCGTGCTTTTCTTTTGTTTCCGAGTAGATAAAAATGTCGTCGAGGTAGCAGATAACAAAACTATCTAGGTATTTTCTCAGTATATAGTTTATCATTTGTTAAAAGGTCGCTGGGGCGTTAGTTAATCCTATGAAGGTAATTAGGTATTCGTATAAGCCATATTTCGTCCTCAAGGCTGTTTTTTATTCGTATCTTTTTTTGATCCGAATTATATTATAGCTATTTCAAAAGTGGATAGCTGTAAACCATTTTATTTTATGTAGGCGATCTTTTATTTTAATGATTAATGGTAACGGTATTTTACCCTTAACGGTAATATCGTAAAGTTGTTAATAATTTATTACAAGTCGAAACTTTCCCCCTTTTTTCAGTACGAACAATATAAGGTATCCGGCTAATAATTTATAACGTCGTATTTATCTATTTCGAAATCTATTTTCGAAGTAATCGCGAAATGCATAAAATTCTACATAGTTCAGGTTATACATCGGATAAAAAGCTATACTTTTGCTATTTTTAAAGATTATTTCGTAATTTTATTTATTTTATTTTAACAATTTGATATTAAGGTTTTTACCAAATAACTTATCGTACTTATAATATTATAAAAATATGTTAACTATTTATTTTGGTAACTTTTCGGGCGGTCGTTTTAAATCGTTATTTATATGTTTAAATTTTGCTTTAAAAGTTAACAATAATGCGTCGTATTTTTCGATTATGCCCTTTTTTTTAATATGTCGTATGTTTTTGGGTGGTGAACTTTTTGCCGTTTCTTTATACCTGTACTTATTTACTTATCGATCGAATATTAAAATCATTCGTCGTTTGGCTTATCGTTAAAAAATAAATCGTAATCCATTTCGTAAATATTCCAGTTAATGGCCGGGTTATACTATTCCAATTATAGCCAACTTAAAATTAAATCGTATTCTCGATCCGATAATATCGAAATTAATAACCTATTTTTTTTTCCTTCGATAAAGATCTTAAGGTAATTAATTTCATATCGGACCTATCCATCGTCATAGCTAAATAATTGGTCTTCGGCATTTTCGACCTTATAAAAATGTTCCTTGTTTTTTATAGTAGCTATAGCTCGTTAATTACTTTTAAGACAATATAATTACCTTCCTATATTCCGTAATTTACAAATGCGGTATATCGTTTATTTTTAATTCGTACTTATACTGTTATAAGTTTTTTTTTCGTATTATTCGTATCGCATTTAAAGTCTTTTTAAAATGTTGTTATCTACTTTCGTTTTTTTCTGCCAGCCTAGTGCTCCATTATAGGTGGCTTAAGTCTTCTAAGCTGTTCTCGGATTATTAAATTCTCTTTCCGAATCTCTTATTTTCGTCTTAGATTTATTTTAACTGCTGCTTTTATCAGCGCAGCGTTATTATCAAGTATTCTACTTAATTTTAAAACGTTTCTCGAATAATATATTCTAGCTTTAAGGTTTTCCAGTTTTGATTCGAAAAAGAACCAAGTTTTTAATATAGCTGATTACTTTTTTAGGTTTTTCGTAAAAGCTAGCTGGATCTGTAAATTAATAATTATTTTTTGATTATATTTTTCCATTATTCTTTAAATTAGTTTTTTTGCATTTAATAATCGCATTATTCGTAATAGCATTAAGGTTTATATATAAGGTAGTATTTTCCTTTTGGCCAACTCTTAATAGCTGCCAGCTCGTCGATTTTTTCTATCGTTGCCATTTCGCGTATATGGCGGTACCATTTTTAATCTCTAAAATCGTGTAACGAACCTGTCATACATCCACCTGGAGGTATAAGCAGTATCCGAAAGGGGGTCTTGATTTGCAAGTAATAATAATGCGAGGAATAATTCAGTAGTCTGTTCGTTAAAAAGGTTTGCGGACTTTTCCCTTAATCGGAAAACGGTACCTTTAATTGAAAGCTTAAATTAATAACTAAGGAGTAAAACTAAGTAGGTACTATATACATAAAAGTTCCGTCCATTATATATTCCTCTGATATTAAATAAATATGCCTATAATCTTTTGGCTTTACCAGATTACCTAAATCCTTTAATTTGGCTAATCTATTAAATCAAACAAATTACGTAATTACGTAATTTCGCAAGGATTTACTTACTGTAAAAATTCTTTCCAATACGAACTGCCAAGTGGACCGTAATATCATTCTCCTTTTTTAGAATCTTTATCCCAAAAATAAAAATGTAAATATTTCCTTACTTCCAATTAAAACTATTCTTCTTAACTGCCAGCTTACTATAACGGGTCGTATAGAAAAATAAACGCGTAAGGTACGTACGAACCAGCATTAATCCCGCGACAGCCGTTCGGACTTTACCCATACCTACGGTTTTGAAGTTTTGCCTTATTCCAATTATTTATTATTTGGAAAAAAATAATGTTACATAATAAAAAGTTCGTTAAACTGTTACCATTGCATTCGTCGTCAACGTTACTGTAACGGAAACGTTATTGCTATGTCTTTTTTAGAAAATATCGGGTCGAAACGTAATCGTTTTCAGGAAAAGCGTCGTATTGCCGAGAACGAACTCGTAAAGTTACAGCGGAAGTTTCAAGAAAAGATATCAAAAAGGATAAACAAGTTACAACGGTTGCGTCGTCAAGAAGATATTTTGAAGAAAAAAGCACTTAAAATATTGAAAAAAGGTTATAAACTGGACCAGTTGGAAAAAAAAGAAAAGATGGAAAAGGAGCAGTAACGCATAAAGGAAAAGTAAGCGCGATTTGCTTTGGAGATTAACGCCAACATGGAGGCGTCTGCTTTTTTCGATTGGAACGCCGAAGGTTTAAATCTAGGGGTCGGACCACTGTCGCCTGCAACCTTGGCTACGTTGGAAACGGTCGGTCAAGATTTTGGCGGTAAAATGTTTCAACCAGGTCCTTCGTATTCGTCAGGTGCTTAAAGGGCTCCTAAATGTTATCTTCGGGTAGGTAATTTTTCCATTTAATTAAATATTAAATTTTATCTTTAACCATTCTTAAATCCAGTATTCCTTCGACTTCGTACTTATCGGTATTTTTTTCGATTTTCAGGTTTGTTTCCAACGGGGCGTTATTAAGTGCTAATTTTAACAGGGAAATGTGGAAAATAGGATATATCTTTATTATCTTAGGTAGCGACAGTCGATAATTAATTCTGGAAATAACTTCGTCAATTTTAAACGGCCCGAATTTTTTAAAATTAAGTTTGTTACTAAATCTTTTGGTTTTAATTTGTAAAATGTTGTTACAAAAACAGGGGTTCTTGTCCGAAAGAGGCCAAGTCCTTGGAGGTTAGCGCGGATGCGGCTGAACCTCGGACCAAAGGGAGGCTTGGCCCTCAAGGTGATCTAGTTGATCTAAGTGATCTGCCAGATCACTTAAATCACATAGATCCACGACATACTTACTATGGAATAAAAGGATATATAATGGACTGAACTTTTATGTAAATAGCACTTACTTAGTTTCGCTTTTTAGTTATTAATTTAAGCCTTTAGTTAAAGGTACCGTCCTCCGATTAAGGGAAAAGTCCGTAAACCTTTTTAACGAACAAATTACTAAATTATTTTTCGCATTATTATTACCTGCAAATTAAAACCTTATTTCGGATACTGCTTATACCTCTAGGTGGATATATAACAGGTTCGTTACATTTTGATAACTTTTTAATTAATAGCCGACGAATAATTTAAGGCCTAATTGGGCATAAGTTTTTTTAAACGTAATAAAGACGATATTACAGGATGACGTTTAGAAGATAAACAGCATATTCGATTACCGTTATTAGTTAGTAAAGGATTAATAACTAAATTAAACGATTTACTACTTATTAAAAAAATTTTCTTTTTAATTAACAATATAGCACCTCCTTCCACCCGATCTTAAGGAAAACCTTCTTTCTTTTAACTTTAGCAACAGTTCCCTTTAACGAAGGAAATTATTAAAGTCCAGGATCCAGAAGTTAAGGAAGGAAAAGAAGAACGGCCAAAAAAATAAAAGGGCAAAAAGGGAAAGCCCACCGTCGACGAAAAACTAGATATCTTGGTAATAGAACTTTACGCATTACGACAAGAAAATGCCAGGCTTGCCCGACAGTTGCGAACTGGAAAAAGGATTTCGATATTCCCTTTATTCGGAGTAAACAAAACTTGCGAAGGTACAGTTCCCCTTTTTAGTTACCATGAAATGCCGGAAGTTAAAGGTTATAAACCAATTCCTTTAAAGCCTTATAATGGAATTACAGATATAAAAGGATTCCTGGTCCAGGCTAGGCTTTACCTTAAGTTCTACGAAAATTTTCTAACGGAGGATTACCAAAAGGTAATGGCCATCTTTTAGCTGTTCGTTAAAAAGGTTTTTTTATAGTTAAAACCTATTATAAACGATTACCTTATAAATTACCTTAATTAATTTTCCGACTTAACCAATTATATTTTCGGCAATTATAAACACTTTAAGGAAAAAATGCGAACTTTGTTTGGAAATTCCGATAAAAAGTAATATGCGGTCGAATAATTGCATTTTTTCCAGCAAACCAAGTTAGCGGCTAAGTATGCGACTAAATTTAATCGCTTTGTATTAATTTCCAATTTCCCCGAAAACGCATTATTTTATCCTTTTTATAACGGCCTAAAGTTATAAGTTAAGGATAAAATATATAGAATACTTAAAATTAGCCCCTTCCAGGATTACATTAATAAGATTATTATTGCCGATCGACGTATTTTCGAAAGGTACTTGGAGAAAAAGAAATCCGACAAAAGGAAAAACAATTAAAGCTTAAGCAGCAAGTTTTAAAAGGACAAAACTAAGGGTAGATTTTAAAAGGAAGCAGGTGCTGCTTTAAAAAAGCCCAAGAAAGATAAGTTAAATGTTAAATGCTTTAACTGTAATAAAAAGGGCTATTATAAAAGCAAGTGTCGTTTTCCAGCAAAAAGGGATTCCAGGAAAGGAAGGATTCCTTAACCCTAGAAAAAGGTTAGGATAACTAAACAAGAATTAAACAGCGAAAGTAAGGAAAAAAGGGAAGTTAGTTTTACTTCCTTTTAACGAGAATTTACCATTGCAACTATACATTACGAATAAAATGGCGACCCAAAATACGAAAGTTGCCAAACTTATTAGAATCGAATAATTAAAGCCTGCAGATATTATCCCGGATAAGAAACTTCCAAAATAACTATAAGGCTAGGATGCGTTTGTTATTTAGATAAGCAGCGGTACAGAATATACGATAAATATGGCCAGTTGCGCCTTAACATAATAATATACGACCTAACATCTTTAAAGCCTAGTAAAGCTCCCGAAGTTAAAAAGTTAATTTACCCAGATATTGCGGGTTTAAACTTAGTTTACGACTACGATATGCTTCATTTTTCTGCATATTACGACGATAATTATCTAACTTACCTTCGCGCCAAAAAAGATAATAACTATTAGCCCGGATGGGATAAGGAAATACCTACCGAACCCGACGACGAATACAGATGCATTAAAATTCCCAGGTAGCCGGAGTACCCCCGATCTTGCTACCTTTACCCCGAGTTAGCCCAAAGCCAAAGAGCCATTACCTAAGGATACCTATGCTACGCCCCTATACTGTATATGATGTACGAAATCTTGGATATAGGAGCCGACCCCTTAAAAATCTTACCCCTAAAACCAGAACCTCTTCAGATATCGGAAGTAAAAGTTTCAAAATCAGTTTGCCAGATTGGCAAAAAAAAGTGGTTTACTTATATGGATAATAAATGTCCCAAACATGCAATTAAGAAAGCCCGAAAATAAAAACGCCTTTTAGCCAACAAAACCAACAAGTTAAAAAACTACGCAGGCCCTCGAAACTAAGGTATCGAAAAGCCCTAACCTACAAAACCTTATACGAGGCAAAAACTAGATAACGTAATTAAATTAAAATTCTTTTCCAATACGGAAATAAGATATTTAAGGCCATAATTAACTTAGGAGCAGAAGGAAACTTTATTTTACTATCAGTTGCAGAAAAATATCGAATTTCCTGGAGATACAAGCTGAAATTATATAAATTGCTTACAGTCGACGGAAGCCTATCCAAGTACGAAAACGGACGAGTTTTTAAAAAAATAGAAAAACTTTTAATGTAAATCTAAGGATATTTAAAGAAAGTTAGGCTGGATGTAACCGACATTTCAGGATATGATGTTATCCTTGGAATACCGTAATTCCGTTCCAGCAACCTTTATATCGACTGGAAAACCCAGAAACTTTCTTGGGATTATCTTACAGTTTCTTTAAAGGAAAAGTTCCGAGAAATCTGCTATTTAATCCGAAAAACCAAAGTAATAAACCTAACTGCTAAGGTACCCCCTAAGTACCGAAGGTTCAAAAAATTATTTAAGGAACGAACACGAAAAAAATTACCCGATTATAATTAATGGGATTACAGGATTCCTATTAAAAAAGGATACCATCCAAAACTTTACCAGATTTACCACATAAACCCTGAAAAAGCTAAGGCTTTATGGAAAAGCCTGCAAAAAGATTTTAAATGCGGATATATTTAAGAATTTAAATTTCCCGTAGGATACCCCGTTATGATAATACTAAAGATAAAAGATAGGAAGGTCCGTATAAACAAAGATGGAAACCTTATGTACCGAAAAATCTACGACTACCGATAGTTAAACGACATTACTATTAAGAATAGATACTTTTTTACCTTTATGGATACTATAAAGGAAAATATTAGTAAAGCCAAATGGTTTACGGCATTGAACCTACCAGACGGTTACTACTTAATCCGAATAGCTAAAGGCGAAAAATGGAAAACCGCTTTCAAAATAATCCATGGACTTTACGAATATAAGGTAATACCCCAGGGACTTATTAATACCCCTGCTAATTTCTAATATATATTAATAACTATTTTACGGAAATTTTTCGATAAATACGTATTTATTTACTTAGATAACATTTTTATTTATTCTGAAACCTTAAAGGAACATAAAAAACATATTGCCCAAGTATTAAAAGCATTTAAGAAAATAAACCTATTGGTTAATGCTGAAAAAAGCGTATAATATACCCAAAAGCTAAACTTTTTAAGCTTTACCATTACCCCAGGACAGATTCAGATCCAAAACTTTAAAATAAAAGCAGTTAAAAATTGGCCGATTTTTAATAAAGCGACCGTTATCGACGTCCGTCAATTTTTAGGATTTACGGGCTACGTACGCAGCTTAATTAAAGATTTCGGAAAAATCGTTAAACCCTTAACGAACTTTATTACTAAAGAATATATTAGAAAAGAATTCGAATTCCCAAGGGAAATTAAGGAAATAATGCAAATACTTAAGGACCAGATTACTAATGCCCTTATTATAAAATTACCTAACCATAATAAAAAAAAACGACTAAAAATTAACGTTTTAGATAAAGCCTTAAAAGCAGTCCTTAAATAATAAAAAGGTAACGGAAAGTAATATTTAATTGCTTATTATTTTAAAGCTTTAAAAGATGCTAAATTACGATATCCTATTTATGATAAAAAGTTATTAACAATTATTATAACCTTTAAAAAATGGGAACTTTACCTTAATAAAACCAAAAAACCCTTTAACATTTATTCTAACTATAAAAATCTTACTTACTTTATAACGATTTAAAACCTTAATAAACGACATAAGAATTAAATAATTTTCTTATCTAAGTTCAATTTTAAGATTTATTACATTAAGGGCAAAAAAAATATCTAGGCGGATATTTTAAGCCGAAAAGGAAACTACGATATTAAGATCCTTAAAAAACGCATACAAATATTACAACTTATAAAGGAAAGTACCTTACAGCTATGTAAAATACTAAAGAAATTTATTCCCGAACTTCTGGCCTAATTTAAAAGCTTTTATAATTTTAACGAGCAAAAAAAAGTTAAACAGTTAAAAGGACGATCCAAAGATTAACTGCTATACCATGGAAAAGTTTACATTTTACGGGAACAACAAAAACAATTTATCAAAGAATTTTACGAAAACTTACTACATAGACATTAAGGAATCTTCAAAACAACCAAGCGATTCCAGGAAAAGTACGACTTCCCAAAACTTAGAAAAACCGTCGAACAAGTGGTTAAAAACTGCAACGTTTGTAACAAGGCCAAAGCAGCTCGCCATAAACCATATGGACTGCTGCAACCTACCAGGATTCCAGATAAAACGTAGAACACCATAACTTGGGACTTTATTACCGGCTTACCCCTATCTAAAAATCCCGTTACCGGAATCCAGTACGACGGAATATAGGTAATCGTCGACAGACTTACCAAATATAGGTACTTTTTACCCTTTAAAGGAAATACGACGGCAAAACAATTAGCTTACGTATTCGTAAAATACTATCTCGACAAACATGGAATCCCAGAAAGAATCATTTCAAATAAAAACAAACTATTTACTTCTAAATTTGGCACCAACTTTTTCAAACAGATTAGCGCTAAACTTAAATTCTTTACAGCATATCACCTTTAAACCGATAAATAAATAAAACGGTTAAATCAAACCCTAAAACAATACCTAAGAAACTATATTAATTACTAGCAGGATAACTAGGTAAAATTACTCCCGCTAGCACAAATGGCCTATAACATATCCATCAACGAAAACATAGGCGTTTCGCCTTACACAGCCGTATATAAACAAAACGCAAAAACTCAACGACCAGAACAACCATTCAATAAAGCTCCAAAAATTACCTCAGTAGCACCTAAAACGGAAACGATAATAACTAAAATCAAAACCATCCAAACTTACCTTAAAACTAAACTGCAGTTTCTCCAATAACGGATAGTTCAGTACTACAACAGGAAAAGAATTAAAGGACCAATTTTACCAAAAGGAAATAAGGTTTACCTGTTACGCCAAAAACAAAACGCGACCTTAAATATTTTACAAATTAAAACCAAAAAACCCAGTAACAAGCTCGATTTCAAGAAATTCGGTCCGTTCAAGATTAATAAAGTTATTTCCAGGACCAACTATCGATTATCGTTACCCAAAATAATAAAAATACATCCTATTTTCCACATTTCCTTGCTAAAACCAGCACCCAATAACGCCCCGCTAAAGATAAACTTGGAAATCGAGGAAAATACCGACGAGTACGAAATCGAAAAAATACTAAATTCAAGAATAGTTAATAACAAAATCCAATACCTAATCAAGTAAAAAAACTACCCACCCGAAGACAACACTTAGGAGCCCCTTAAGCACCTGACGAATATGAAAAACCTAGTTGAAACGTTTTACCGCCAAAATCCTAACCGACCGTCTCCAACGCGGCCAAGGTCGCAGGCGACAACGGTCCGACCCCCAGATCCAAACCTTCGGCGCTCCAGTCGAAAAAAGCAGACGCCTCCATATTGGCGTTAATCTCAAAAACAAGCCGCGCTTGCTCTTCTTCCATGCAACGCTACTCCTCCTCCAGTTTCTCTTGCTCTTCCAATTAATCCAACTCATAACCCTCCTTTAAAATAACGAAAGCCTTCTTTTTCAAAACGTCTTGCTAAAAACGCAAGCGTTTTAATCGACCAAAAAACTCCATCAATTTGTCTTTTACTTTACGTTACTCTTCTTGTAACCGTTCTCGTTTTTCCCCAATTTTTACTAAGGAATTCATCTCCAGTACGTTATAAGCCGGACGCTAACGACGGGTACAATAACTGCAACTGGGAAGGTCGATCACAAAAAAGCAATCGGTTTCCCCAAAATGGGTACAGTTCGAACAAAGGTTAACTTTGGAACCAAACTTTTCAATATAATCCGCACGGTTATTACGCGCCTCGCGTTAGTTAAATCGAGGTTTTTTCTTTCCTTTTTCCTTTTAAATACGGCCTGTTATGATAAAGTTAACTGAAAAATCCCTGTACTTTTTCTAACTACCAAAAAAGTTACTTACGGTTCTTATCTTTAAAACAAAAATCCTTAAAAAGGGGAAATGGTGTTACAAAAACAAGGGTTTTTATCCGAAAAAGGCCAAGTCCTTAAAGGTTAGCGCGGATACGGTTAAACCTCGGACTAAAGGGAGGCTTAGCCCTTAAGGTGATCTAATTAATCTAAGTAATCTGCCAAATCACTTAAATTACATAAATTCACGATACACTTACTATGGAATAAAAGGATATATAATGGACTAAACTCTTATGTAAATAGCACCTACTTAATTTCGCTTTTTAGCTATCAATCTAAGCCTTCAGTTAAAGGTACCGTCCTCCGATTAAAGGAAAAGTTCGCAAACCTCTTTAACGAACAAACTACTAAATCATTTCTCGCATTATTGTTACCTGCAAATCAAGATCCCATTTCGGATACTGCTTATACCTCCAGGTGGATGTATAACAGGTTCGTTACAAATGTTTCAGGTTGCGTTTTGTTTTTGGCGTAACAGATAAGCCTTATTTCCTTTTGATAAAATTAATCCCTTAATTTTCTTTTTATTATAATATTAAGCTATCCGTTATTGGAAAAACTGCAACTTAGTTTTAAGGCGAACTTGGATGGTTTTAATTTCGGTTACCATCGTTTCTGCTTTAGGTATTACTAAGGTAATTTTCGAAGCTTTATCATATGGTTGCTTTAATCGTTAAATTTTTACGTCTTGTCCATATACGGCTATATAAAATAAAACGCCTATATCCTTATTAACGGATATGTTATAAATTACTTATGCCAATAGGAGTAATTCCATCCAGTTATCTTGTTAGTAATTAATATAACTTTTTAGGTATTATTCCAGGGTTTGGTTTAGCCGTTTTATTTGTTTATCGGTTTAAAGGTAATACGCCGTAGAAAATTTAAGTTTAACGTTAATTTGTTTAAAAAAGCTGGTGCCAAATTTAAAAATAAACAGTTTGTTTTTGTTTGAAATAATTCTTTCTGGAATTTTATATTTATCGAAATAATGTTTTACGAATACGTAAGTTAACTGCTTTGCTATTATGTTTCCTTTAAAGGGTAAAAAGTACCTATACTTAATAAGTCTATCGATAATTACCCATATTCCGTCATACTAGATTCCGGTAACGGGGTCCTGGGATAAGGGTAAGCCGGTAATAAAGTCCTAAGCTATGATGTTCCATACTTTATCTGGAATTTCTATAGGTTGTAATAGTCCGTACGGTTTATGGCGAGCCGTTTTAGCTTTGTTATAAACGTTGCAGTCCTTAATTACTTGTTTGACGGTTTTTTTAAGTTCTGAGAAGTCGTACTTTTCCTAAAATCGCTTGGTTATTTTGAAGATTCCTTAATATCTATATAACGGGTTTTCGTAAAATTCTTTAATAACTCGTTTTTGTTGTTCTCGTAAAACGTAAATTTTTCCGCGGTATAGCAGCTAATTTTTAGACCGTCCTTTTAATTATTTAACTTCTTTTTGTTTATCAGAATTATAAAAACTTTTAAATTAGGCCAAAAGTTCGGGGGTAAGTTTCTTCAGTATCTTATATAACTATAAAGTACCTTTCTTTATAGGTTATAGTATTTATATACGTCGTTTGGGAACCTTAATATCGTAATCTCTTTTTCGGCTTAGGATATCCGCTTAGATGTTCTCCTTACCCTTAATATAGTAAATCTTAAAATTAAACTTAAATAGGAAAATTATCTAATTTTCGTATCGTTTGTTAAGATCCTGAATCGTTATAAAGTAAGTAAGATTTTTGTGGTCGGAATAAATGTTAAAAAATTCCTTGGTTCTACTAAAATAAGGTTCCCATTTTTTAAGTGTTATAATGATTGCCAACAACTTTTTGTCGTAGATAGGGTATCGTAATTTTGCATTTTTCAGGGCTTTAAAGTAGTAAGTAACCGGGTACTACTTTTTACTGTTTTTTTGTTATTTTAAGATTATTTCTAAGGCTTTATTTAACATATCGGTCTTTAGCCGTTTTTTTTTATTATGGTTGGGTAGTTTCATAATAAAAGCGCTGGTAATTTGGTTTTTAAATATTTGCATCGCTTTTTTGGTTTTTTTTGGGAATTCGAATTCTTTTCCAGTATACTTTTTGGTAATAAGGTTCGTTAAAGGTTTGGCGATTTTTCCGAAATCTTTAATTAAGCTGCGTACGTAACCCGTAAATCCTAAAAATTGACGGACGTCGGTAACGGTCGCTTTATCGGGGATCGGCCAATTTTTAACTGCCTTTATCTTAAAGTCCTGGATCTGAATTTGTCCTAGGGTAATGGTAAAGCTTAAAAAGTCCAGCTTCTAGGTATGCCATACGCTTTTTTCGGCATTAACCAACAGGTTTGCTTTTTCGAGTATTTCCAGTACCTGGGTAATATATTTCTTATGTTCTTTTAATGTTTCCGAATAAATAAGGATATCGTCCAAATAAACGAATACAAACTTGTCGAAAAACTTTCGTAACATAGTTATCAACATATGTTGGAAACTGGCAAGGGCATTAATAAGTCCCTGGGGCATTACCTTATATTCGTAAAGTCCATAAATTATTCTAAAAGCGGTTTTCCATTTTTTACTTTTAACTATTCGAACTAAGTAATAGCCGTTTAGTAAATCTAACGCAGTAAATTATTTAGCTTTGCTGATGTTTTCCTTTATAATATCCATAAGGGTAAGAAGGTACCTATTCTTAATGGTAATATCGTTTAACTGTCGGTAGTCGTAAACTTTTCGATATATAAGGTCTTTATTTTTGTCAATTCGGATTTTCCCATTTTTCATCTTTAGTATTATCATAACGGGGTATCCTGCGGAAGATTTAAATTCCTGAATATACCCGCGTTTTAGGTTTCGTTATAAACTTTTTTATAAGGCCTTAGCCTTTTCCGGATTTATATGGTAAATTTGGTAAAGTTTTGGATAATGTCCTTCCTTAATAAAAATCCTATAATCTTATTAATTATGGTCGGATAACTCCTTTCGTATTCGTTCTTTAAACAATCTTTTAAACCTTCGGTATTCAAAAAGTACTTTAGCTGTTAGGTTCACATTCCTAGCTTTTTTAATCAAATAGCAGATTTCTCGGAACTTTTTTTCTAAGGGACTTTCTGGCTAGTTCCAGGAAAGCTTTTAAGTTTTCCAGTCGATATAAGGGTTACTGGAACGAAGCCACGGCATTTTAAGGATAATGTCGTATCCTGAAATGTCGGCTACGTCCAGCTTAATTTTTTCTGAATATCCTTATATTTGTACTGGAAGTTTTTCCGTTTCTTTTAAAACTCGTCCGTTTTCGTACCTGGATAAGTTTCCGTCCATAATAAGTAATTTGTACGATTTCAGCTTATATTTCCAGGGGATCCGATATTTTTCTGCAACTAATAGTAAAATAAAGTTTCCTTTTGCTCCTAAATCGATTATAGCTTTAAATATCTTATTCCCGTACTGGAAAGGAATCTTAATCTAACTACGCTATCCAGTTTTTGCCTCATATAAAGTCTTATAAGTTAAAGCTTTTCGATGCCTTAATTTCGAAGGCCTACGTAATTTTTTAACTTATTAATTTTGTTAGTTAAAAAGCGTTTCCATTTTCGGGCTTTCTTAACTGCATATTTGGAACATTTATCGTCCATGTAAATAAACCATTTTCTTTTGCCGATCTGGCAAATTAACCTTAAAATCCTTACTTCCGATATTTAAAAGGATTCTAGTTTTTGGGGTAAAATTTCCGAAGGACTGGCTCCTATATTTAAGATTTTATGCATTATACATAATATAAGGGCATAGCACAAACATTTTTATGCAATAGCTTTTTAACTTTAAGCCGATTCGGGGTATAAATAACAAGATCGGGGGTAATCCGGCCATTTAGGTATTTTAATACATCTGCATCCATCATCGGGTTCGGTAGGTATCTCCTTATCCCATCCGGGCTAATAGTTATTATCTTCTTTGGCGCGGAAATGGGTTAGATAGTTGTCGTCGTGACATGCAGAAAAATGAAGCAGGTTATAATTACGGGCTGGTTCTTTATCTTTAGAAGCTTTACCAAGCTTTAAGGATATCGGGTCGTATATCACTATATTAAAGCGCAACTGGCTATATTCATTATGCATTCTGCACCGCTACTTATCCAAATAACAAATACATCCTAGCCCTATAGCTATCTTGGAAGTCTCTTATCCTGGATAATATCTGCAGGCTTTAATCGTTTAATTCTAACAAGTCGGACAACGCTTATATTCTAGGTCGCCATTCTGTTCATAATGTATAATTGTAATAGTAAATTCTCGCTAGGAGGAAATGGAACTAATTTCCCCTTTTTCCTTACTTTCGCTGTTTAATTCTTATTTAGCCATTCTAACCTTTTTCTGGGGTTAAGGAATCCCTCCTTTCCTAAAGTCTCTTTTTGCTGGGAAGCGATACTCGCTTTTGTAGTAACCTTTCTTGCCATAGTTGAAACATTTAACATTCGACTTATCTTTCCTAGGCTTCTTTAAAATAATGTTTACTTCCTTTTAGGATCTGCCCTTAGCTTTATCCCTTTGGGACTAGCTGCTTAAACCTTGGTAGTTTTTCTTTTTGTCAAATCTTTTCTTTTCTAAATACTTCTCAAAGGTACGTCGATCGGTAATAATGGTCTTATTAATATAATCCTGGAAGGGGCCAGTTTTAGGTATTTTATACATCTAATCCTTAACTTACAATTTTAAGCCGTTATAGAAAGGATAAAACAGTACGCTTTCTGGGAGATTAAAAATTAAAACAAGGCGATTAAACTTAATCGCGTACTCGGCTGTTAACTTAGTTTGCTGAAAAAGATGCAACTATTCGACCGTATGCTGCTTTCTGTCGGAGTTTCCAAATAAAGCTCGCATTTTTTCCTTAAAATGTTCATAATTGCCAAAAACATAATTAATCAGGTCGGAAAACTGGTTAGGGTAATTCATAAGATAATTATTCATAATAGGTTCAAACCATAAAAGAACTTTTCCAGCGAACAGCTAAAAGATAGTTATTACCTTTTGGTAATCCTTCGTTAAAGAATTCTCGTAAAACTTAAGGTAAAGTCTAGCCTGGACCAGGAATCCTTTTACGTCTGTAGTTCTATTATAAGGCTTTAAAGGAATTAGCTTATAGCCCTTAATTTCCGGCATCTTATGGTAATTAAAAAAAGGAACTATGCCTTCGCGAATCTTGTTTGCACCAAACAGGGATAAGGTCGAAGACCGTTATTGTCGGATAAGTTTAATATTTTCGTTTTTTAAAGTCCTAACTTTTTTCGCAAGGATGTTCAGTTTCTTATTAATGGTAAGTTCTCTTTTTTTGCCCTTTTGTTCGGCCGGTTGGTTTCCTTCCTTTTCCTCCGCCTTAAATCCATAAACTTTTATGGTATCTTTTGCCGGGGCGGGTTGTTGTAAGGGCTAAAAGGAAAAAGGTTCTCCTTAAGATCGAATAGAAAGAGGTGTTATGTTATTTATTAAGGAGAAGATTTTTTTTAATAGGTAGTAAATCGTTTAATTTGGTTACTGATTCCTTACTAATTAATAACGGTAATCGAATATGCTGTTTATCTTTTAAACGTCGTCCTATAATATCGTCTTTATTACGTTTAAGAAAGCTTATGCTTAACTGGGCCTTGAATTATTCGTTGATTATTAATTAAGAAGCTATTAAAATATAACGAACTTGTTATATATCTACCTGGAAGTATAAGCAGTATCCGAAAGGGGGTTTTGATTTGCAGGTAACAATAATGCGAGGAATGATTTAATAATTTATTCGTTAAAAAAGTTTGCGGACTTTTCCCTTAATCGGAAAACGGTACCTTTAACTAAAGGCTTAAATTAATAACTAAGGAGTAAAACTAAGTAAGTGCTATGTACATAAAAGTTCCGTCCATTATATATTCCTTTAATATTAAATAAATATGCCTGTAATTTCTTGGCTTTACCAGATCACCTAAATCCTCTGATCTGGCTAATCTGTTAAATCAAACAGATTACGTAGTTACGTAATCTCGCAAGGATCCACTTACTGTGAAAGTTCTCTTCAATACGAACTGCCAAGTGGACCGTAACAGATCGCTTCCAGTTCGATTTTTGAAATCGAAATCTTATTGCTATATACTCGTAATTCGTCGGGCGATATATTCTTCTTATCCTCGTATAATTCGTATTGCGGTCGTTGACAGCTGACTGCGTAAAGGTTTCCGCACCGATCGGGTTCTTTTAAGCATAGGATTTTATCCCATTTTCAGTACTTTTTTAACTACGTATTAAGTATTAAGTGATTTTTTTTATTGCCGTTTTTACTATACGCGGATAAGTAGCTTGTCGTTATTTAGCTTATTCCATCCTTCGTACTTTTGTAGCTACTGAATAATAATAGGTTTAATAAATTTACCCTTTTTAGCCTTTCGGGTTTCCGTTTGGGTTAACTTTTTAGTTTCTTTTATTCTTTGTCGTACCTTTGGTAAAGAGTTATCGCTATCTTTGGCGCGGATTATATTAATCGTTTTTCTGTTGTTAGATTCCTTTTTATACGGGTTTTTAAAGATTAAAGCTTAATATATATACTTTTTAAGACTTCTGCATTTTCGCGTAATATATCCAGGCTTACCGCAGTTATAACAGGTAACGGACTTTTTGTTTTTCGACTAAATAGCCCCTAATTTTATAAACTTTGGTTAAGTTTTATAAAAGGTGGAAGGCGTAAAACGCCTTCGACCTTAGTTAGTTTCTTAGAACTTGGACCGTAAGGCAAATTGTTTACGTCGTTCTTATTATCGTTCAAATTATCGATTGTCGATTTTTACAGCTTTAACGACATATTTATCGAATATATTAGGCCGTTCGATTTTAATAATTTCGTCTTTAATATTATTTTTTAGTCCTTTATAAAAGACGTGAATTAAAGTATCGTTTTCGTCGTCGACCCATCCTATTTTAAATATAAGGTTTTTGAATTCGACTATATATTTAAAAGTTATATTTTTTTGTTTAAGCTGTACAAGGTTTCATGTAACTTTTTATTTTGCGTCCGAGTTATTAAAGTTATCCTTAAATCTTTATTCGAAGTTGGCGTAATTTTTAAAAAGCTTTTTAATAGCCGTTTCTTAATTATTTTGATATTTTCTAGGTAATTTCGTAACGTAAATTTGAACTAAATTAAAATATGCTGAATTGGGACGGGGAGACTCAGATCCGATCAGAGCATTTTCAATGGGCGGGTCACAATAGAATAGCCGAGTGCAGCGGTAATAAAGGCAAACAAAACACTGTATTTTGGGTCCGAGTTAACTCAGACTCTAAAATAAAGATGTATATATCTAGATAATAAGCGATAATAATAAACATGTCTCGGGGTTGCGCCCGACGAAAAAGCTCCTAGAAATACACATATGGAGCTAATTAACTAATCAGCCAAACCATGCCCCTTAGCCCGGTATCTTACACCATTTCAACCCTCCTTTTTCGAAATAAAATTGTCCTTAATCCATTTTAAGAAACAAATAAAAATACAACGCAATTAATTTCTAACGCCATAAACCATACATGAAACCTATTAATTAATTTAATTAACGCTTACGCGGCTTATCCTCTATTATTCTTAACTCAGAACTTCGTTTTCGACGTTTGGTTAAATCCTTTCGTTACTTAGCTTTTTCCTGTTCCTTTTAAACTTTATCCTTTAGTTTTTCTGTACTAATTAAAAACTTGTACTTAGCCCAGCCTGGTTATCCTTGCGGGAAGTATAATTCTAGTTTTTGCCCAGCATCCTCGAATATATTTCTTACCTATTTGTACGGCGTAATATATTAACCTTATACCATTGCTATTGCTCGTTAATTACTAACCTTCGGTCGAAGCTTGTATTTTATTTCGAACGGTAATATCGTAAGTATCAAATTAGGACGTATAGCTCTAAATGCCGATAGGCTAGTTTAAATTAATAAGGAAAAGGGCATTAATATCGAGGATGGTCGTATAGATAACTGCTAAAATTAATTAAAACGTTGCTTTTATTTGCGTCGTTTACCATAAAATAATCGGGCAAATTAATCAAAATTTGGTTCGTCGTTATCTTTTTTAGCTAATGGAAACGGAAAGTTTCCAGGCTAATTTCCCACGTTTTTTTCAGCGTCCTTCGTTTTTGGTTTTAAACCCAGGAATCCTTTAATTATGTCGAAAATTCTATTTTCTATTCGATATTCGCCAAATCCTTTTACTTCGGTCATAATTTGGTTTTCCTATTTTGCAAAATCGCGGCAAATAATATAAAAAACATAAGCAATCCACAGTCCGCAAGTATAATATCTAATTTGGATAAGCATTTTAACGATTACTATACGGGCAGGCGGATTGTTAAGTCCTAACTTTCTTTACGCCTTTCAGTACAGCTGAAATAATAACTAAATACGATTTTCGGTAGCATAAATGTCGAATATTAATAACAAACGCTTTATTCGGTCGTATAACATACCAATCCAATACCTTATTAAACCTTTATCAATCGAGACTTTAATTTAGGCAACAAACTATATATATTTCGGATTATTATTACTAATCGCCTTTTAAGTTTTATCAAAAAATGGTTTAAATTTACTATATAAAATTATTCGTCCAGCTTTTGGAATAACGGCGATAATTCTTAAAGGTATATCCTAGGCGATTATCTAAATAAGGGTAATAACATTCGCGGAACGTAAATAAATTCTGTTTTAAACGATTATAATAATTTGTTATAAATATTTAATTATTTCGTTACATTACGGTTCTGTTAATTAATATAGTAATAAGTTAATGTTTTTCCATAAACGCTAACTATTAATATCCCTTAAATATATAGGAATAAGCCGATTAAAACGAATTTAAAATACAACTTTTCTTAAAGGATAAAAGGTAAAACTATTATTATACATCTTTTTGAAAAATTGTACCATATTATCGTTTTCCCATACGGGTACATTAGCTAATCGTACGAACTTTCCAAAATCCGAAATATTCAACTTCTTAAAGCTTTCGCCCTTATCTTGCATAATACGCTTTTTAGATTACGATATAATAATTAAGGATATATTAATTAATATGCTTAAATATAATATTAAATAACTTAAGGATAATAATAATAACTGGGGATAATATGTAATATATATATATAAATATATTAATGTAAATGTAAATATTTTGCAGATATTAAGGTATAATTATTATATAAATGCAGGAATTTGCCAAAATTTGCCAATAACTTATACGTTTAACTGATTAAATGCATTTAAGATTAATGTACCGAATTTTTACAAATAAAACGTATACGCCGAGAAAATCCCAGAAAATTTTATCCGAAGTTGTATAAGTAGGTGCCCTTATCGTCGCTCTCGTTGATCAGGTATATGCACTCGTTTTTCGTACCCATACTTTTTTTACATCTTTTCTGCAACATTATTCCAACTTTTCCCTCTAAACCTAACATATATCCAAATATATACATAATTATCTTTATTATACCAATTAATACTATTATAAGCTTTCGTTAATTATCAAATTCCCGTAATCCCTAAGGTTTTCGCGGAAATGCAAACCTAGGTAATTTTATCCCTACTATAAAAGAATCGTCTATTAAAAAAAAGTCCGGTTTAAGTAACAAACTTTTAAATCCTGGTACTAAGAAACCTGTCGATCCTAAAGTTAAAGCAAACATCGATAAGCTGAACCAAATTTCTGATCATCGTCGTAAAACCTTGGCGGTATTAAACTTGTCCATATTCTTTAAGCCATCAACCCGTCGTATCGATAAGCTTTTAAATAATATTCGGAATTCAGAACTTCCATATAATCCTAATAATGTTCGCAAATTATAAAACTCAATATATCGTCAAGCACCCATTCTTAACCTTACCCTTATCTTCCAGTACAGATTCCGCAACAAAAGTTTTAATCAGGACATTCTATTACCAAAAACACCGGTTATAAATAATCCACTACTTTTAAGACCTTGGCCGATACGACATGTACTACCATCAACAAAAATAGCTAAAATACCTCCAAAACTTAGCCCAATCCTTGGTATCGTTAAACAAACAGTCGGTAGCCGGCGATTAGTAACGCTTATACCTATTCCCATTAACCTGCCGATACCTAATAACAGTTCATTCGCCAGGTCTTCATTAACGACTTCGACAATCCCAACACGTCGGGCAAGTCCTCGAATTACTAATCGGGTCCCTGGGCCATATACTAATATCGGAACGTTACGTCTTTATCGTATTCATCTCGATAATAATCAAAACGTAACCAAATTCTGGAATAAAAATAATATCATACATTACGTCATACTTAAGCATATCGAGGTAAGTACTTGGGCTTTTCCATAACATCGTTAATAAAATCCGCTAATTAATACAGATATTCGGGGCTATGTCCATCAACGTTATCGGTAATCCAGCTACAAGTCGGTACTTACAATAGCAAATCGAAAATAAAAACTTTTAAACGGTAGCAAATACCCAGTCCAATATAATCAAATACCTTTAATCAATGGAAAACTTGGTAATTCATCCAGTATACGTCGAAATTTATCGGGCTAATCCTTTAAGTTATTTTATAATTACTTTTGCCAAAAATCCGAAATACGTTATTAATTTATTTATTCAAGTATTCGGTATACCTAACCTAGTACTTTGCAAACTTTACGAAAAATAATATATAACATCGGAACATCTTAATTAATACGGAATATACTTATTCTTTAAATATTAATCGATTTCCGGCTTTTTTAACGGGGCCTATAATAACTATATCAAATTTATCAAAAGGCATAATTATACCTTCCGGAACGAACGGTTTAAAGTATTTAAAGCCAGCTTTTTATAATCGTTACGAATCAAAAAAAATATTCGTATAAATATTTATCCTATTATTAAAATATACGATAAAAATTAACTTCGGAACAAAGGAAAAAAATATATTATTAATTCCCGATTCCGGGCAAATATAATAAAACGTATTAATTATAAATAAAGCATAATAATTGTCGTATAAGGTATCGATAAAAAAACGATAAAGAAATTTAAGGAAATTTATAAAAACTTATAAAAACTTAAAATAATTTAAAGAAACCATTATACTTTAATTTCTTATAATTAATCGCGTTAATTTTTTCCGTTTTCCTAATCGTATCGTTTTTATCGTATCGTTATCGTCTACAACCGCAATACCTTCAAGTCGGCCATTTAATATTTATACCTTAATATTTATTCTTACAGGTTTTAAAGCTTTAAGCTACCAATTTTTTAATAGCTCGACATTTACAGCATCCGAAATATCTAACATTATATCGTTACTTTAATCAGCAAATAATTTCGTTTAATCGTTTTTTTATAAATTAATCGGTTTTTAATATCCTTTTTTATCTTTTACAAATTTCTTTAATTTATTAACAAAAAAAATACCTTGCAATTTCGTTCCATTTATTTCCTTTAAATAATAAATACCTAAACTAATAATATTATTAATTAAATACGGGCTAATTTAACGGTACTTTAACTTTATATTTTTAAATATATTTATATATCGTAACGTATTATATAATAATACCAGGTTATCCACTTTTAAAGGTTTATCTTTTATCTTATTCTTATTTTTTTTATTCGCCAATTTAACTACTTTATAACGTTACTTAACAATCACTTTGGTAACCTTAATTACATCTTCAGCTTTTCTTTCAAAAAATCGAATTCTTTACGCAATCAAATCTTTTCTCGGAATATCTAGGTCCCAAATTATAATTCTCCATATCGGCAGAACTGTTTCGATCGGTAAAAGCGCTTTTTATCCGTACAGCAATTTATAAAAGCTAAGGCCATAACTTTTCATAATGGTATTGTCGGCGAAGACCATTTTAAGCAAAAGCTTAACCCATCCTTTGCTAATCCCATTCGTAACTTTTATTAAGGCCTTAACGATCGGTACGTATCTTTTTTCCACTAGGCCTTATCGCCAAGCTACATACGTAACACCAACTTTCCTCTTAATCCTTAATACGTCGCAAGCTTTAATAACCTCGCCCTTATTCTTTAAACCTCCGTTAATTTTAATTTTAATCGGGATACCATATCGATAAAAAACGTATTTATTTAAAAACTTTTTAATCGCTATTAACGTAACTAATCGCAAAACTTTAACTTTTAAATAATCGGATAATTTATACCTAACTTCGACCGTAACTTTGCAACCATCGTTATTAAACATAAACTAAACATCGGTCACCCAAATAATAACTATGTTAATCGGTTACGAAAATCCATAACCTTTTTTAAAGCGTCGATCGGTTACTTTTTAGCATTTAATATACGCAAGCACTACCTCCCGAATATAACCAAACATACTACGCTAATAATACAAAGCTGCTATACGACAATAAGTCGAATTTCGCCCCTTATAACCACAATCCTCATAACATTACCTAATTACCGCAAATCGCTTTTGCTCGATATCAACCACTCGCCGGCTACCGTACCTCTTATTTACCTTACGCCAAAAAAATATTATTTTAAACGAAATAATTTAACACCTCGGATTTAAAAATATTTCGTTTCCTCCTTAAAACATTATCGAACCGATCAAAAAAATTTAATATCGTTAAAAACTTAATATATTTTTACAACTCCTTAAATTAATTCCGAATAAAAGGTCCTTGTCGCTAATCCGTATTAATAAATACAAAAATTATACTAATTAAAATAAAATTAAACCGAATAATATTAAACTAAATATTAATAAAGTTATCGACTTTTTCCTTTTATTAATCGTTTAACGCGTTAAAAGCTTTACGTAACTTTCGAAATAAACCGTCCGTTGCTATATTTTTCTTGCCGGAAATATATTTAATCTCGAAATCGAACATTTTTATCTAAGTAACTTAACGAATAATTATAGCATTAAACAAAAAACTTAAAAAATTATTAATCTAAATTACTAGCACCTTAACGTTAATTTCTAATACAAATCGAATTTTATAAATATAATTCCGGAATTTCCTTAAAATCTTAAAAATAATTCGATATTTTAATTTACCAACGTCGTAATTTAACTTAATACCTTTCCAAGTACCATTTTCGAAACGCGCGAAATGCTCCACTTTATTAATTAATTAACCGAAAATACCTCCAAAACCCTCTTTATTCGCGTTTATCCTTATAATAATTTTTCCGGCATTAAAACTATAATCTAAAATAATTAAAATCGGGGCAATAATAATCGCTTTCTTAACGCTTTTTATTACGTAATCCTAATCGGGGCCCCAAATAAAAGGTTAATTTTTCCGGAATAAACGTATAAAAAGTTTTATTTTAATAACGAAATACGTAATAAATATTCGATAATAAACGATAATACCTAAAAAAGCTTTAACTTTCGAAATGTTTTTATATAACTAAATCTTTAAAATTTTCTTTACTTTAATTATATCTAATCGTTACCTATTCGTTCCGCAAATAAATCCGATTATAACGGTTATTTTTTAATACTATTAAAACTTTTTTATATTAATCGTCGCACCAATAAGTTCGCAATTAAAAAAGATCTTATTTATGTTAACGATATACTTATAAACGAATCGCCGAATTCCTGGAAAAATCTTTTCGTCGTTATATCTTATCTTAAAGCCTTTAACCCTAACGTTATTAACAAATAGCCGGGCGATATCGGGCATTAGATCGTCCAAAATCCTCCTAACTACGCGGCAAAAATAAGCTACAAAATTAGTAAACCCTTAAGGCATAATAATATACTTCAAAAATCTTAACGGTATCGCGAAAATGGTAAAATCTCTGCTGGCTAAAGCCAAAATAACTTAATCGTAACCTAAAAAAAAGTCCACCAAAATAATTAAAAAGCATATAACAAAATCCGCAAAAAATTCGTCGCAGTTATCCGGCATAAAGGCATTTCGCAAAATAACAGTATTCAATTTAATCGCAAAATTAATTAATCGGAACTTACTATCCTTTTTTTCGATTAAAAATTAAGCATTTTTATATACAATATAAAATTGTTCGAAAATACTTCGTTAAATACGCATTCGTAATATTTCGATTAACTTATTTTTGATGCTCGCCGGCATTATTATGCTTTTAATTTACTATACCTTATAAAAAATCGTTCGAATTTTATAATTTAGTATAATACTTAATTTAATTTTATTACATTTTTTTTAATCCTAAGTTAAAGCAGCTTTTTTACGAAAAAGTATTTCCTTAAAAAAAGCTTTCTTTTAAAAGGTAAACTTATTTTTTAATTAATTAAAAATTTCGTCGACGCGTTTTTTAGTAAATCGGGTTTTTCGGAATATAATAATAAATCTTAAAAACAAAACAGCCAAAGGTATACCAAATTTATCGGGCTTTTCCTTATCCTAATTAATAACTTATTAAGCTTTTTCGAATTCCTTAGCTTTTTAATTCAGGTTTCCAAAAAGTATTAATTTATTAAAGGGTGCATTGTCGATAGGGATTACTTTTTTCTACTTAGGTTTATATATCGTATTAATCTGGACGGTCCGATTATTATTAATTTTTTATTGCATCTCGTCCTATAATATTTTATATAAGGCGTACGCCAATTTTTCGTCGTTAAACTGGCCTAAAATCTTATCTCCGGGTTTTAACTTATTACTAATAACTTCTTAAATAATTTTCGCGTCCTAATTAACGCAAATATTATTAATTAAAAAAACATAAAAGCTTATAACTTACTTATTTATTTTTTCGTTCGTAAGTTTATTTTCGCCAATAAAATAACTTACTATTTTACCGGCTGCACTTTTTTTAACTTTTCGTCAGTACGAATATTACGCGTAATACGTCCTGCAGGAACTAAAAGGATAATAATTTTCGACGGGCCAAACTTTAAAGTTCTTTTTATTACGTTTAGGTCCATATTAAGCGTTATTTTCGATTTAGCCATAAAGTTAAATCCCAAAATTAATAATTGCGCAACGTAATAATTACTAACGACAAATAATAAAATAATAATTAATCGGCCAATTAACCAAACGGAAATTTCGATAATGTCTTCGAATAAAGTCCTTTTTTGAAAATTAAAGCCCAAAAACGATACGCGGGATTATTACATAACTAATCCATGTTGTTTAACGTACGACGTAATTATAACATTCGATTTTACTTCAATATCGATAACTCCATTAATTAGATTTTCGCCATCTCCGTAGCCTACTTTAACTACCAATTTAAACAAAGGGGTAATATATTTAATTAAACTGCATTACTAAATCGACAAAACTTTGGCTTCTTTTTAGTTTTCTGCCTTATAACCGATATCCATAATAAAAATCCTAACAGGTTTTCTTATTTCTAAAACTTTTAATCCTCGCATTTCGGCCTTAATCATCTTAATCGTTTTCTTATTCTTGCAACTAAATACTTCCAAAATCTTGGCGGCCATAAAATTCTTAAAAGCCTTTCCGAAATCTAAGCAGATTTCGATTAATTCGAACCAAATAATCTCAAACTTCCTTTTAAAGTTCTCCCGGATCTTCTTTTCCCAAAATTTAACTATATATTTATCGATTAAACCTTTATAAATAAAGGTATTATCCGTTTAAATCTTATCGTTTACCTAAAGGATATTAGCATTTATTTAAAGGATGTTATTTATTTAAGCGCCGACTTCCATATTATAAAACGTAAATTCCTTATATATTAATTCGTCGTTATTAATTTCGTACTCGGTTTTATTTCTTTTTACGCCTTTAAATTCCTCTTTTTTATCCTTAAAACGCTTAACCATTATAACGCTAGTAAGCACCGTCGGCTGATCAAAATCGTCGATCTCCAGGGCTCTAATTTCCTCCAAATAGCGGATACCGTTGCTTTCGATAAAGTTACTCCATAACCATTTACGTAACGGTACCTCTTTATAAAATAGCTTTCCGTTATAGTCGACGAAATAAGTTATATTAATCTCGGTCACCTTATTTTAATTAATATCGGGCTTTTATCAATTCGGCTTTAAGATCGTAATATGCTTTTAAAGTTCAGCTAAATTATTAATATCCGGATCGGGGCTAATTAATTAACTATTTACTTCCTTAAAAATGTCGTCTCGCCGATCAAAATATCGCATCTTTTTTTTAAATCGGATAAGGAAAACTGGCGAACCATAAATCCATTTTAAAATTTTCTTCCAAATTAAAATTTGCTATTCGATCGTTTAACTTTTCAAAACCTAAAAAAACTAAATTATACCTAACGTTGCTTTATTTTCCGGGAATCCAAGGAAATAATATATCCATCGTCGGCAAGTAAAACTAATCCGGTAATTTCTATATTAAAAAATAAACGGCATTTTTGCATAATATATCTTAACTTTAAACAAAACCAATAAATACCTTAATTAAAGTTACTAAAACGTTTATTTTAACCTTAATAACCTTTACGGTAACCTTTTCGGCTTCGATATTTACTTCGTCTATAATAAAAGCTAAATTAAATATAATTATCCGCCTGGAAATTAACTATATTAATCGATAAATTAATACCATAGTTATATGTCTAAAGTACCTTTTATTTTGGTAAAACGTAATACTATAATATCCGGGTTATTTTTCGGTTACGCATCTTTTTTTTAAAAGCTTTTAAATTTTAAATCTGTCGAACCTATACAATCTTTAAATCCTGCAGCATATTCGTAATTTTTAATACCTAATTAATACGGTTAAATAATTTCGGTCGCGGTTAAAAGCTCTTTAATCGTTATTACTTAAGCTATTAAGTCGGGTTAAACTGCTTTTTTTTTTCTTAATTAATATCAAAGCGGATACCTTCTTACTATCGCTTACGTTTTTTATATTTAAAAAGTTTTGCCTTATTTAAAGCCCAGTTTTTAATCAATATCGATATATTATCGTAACTGGTTACGTACAAGTTTTTTAACTTTATGGACGAATTGTTAAAAATCCTTTTAAAACAACTAACAAATAACTTTTCCAATAAGCTTTTAATATATTCGTCTTTAGTAACTATTTTACCTTTTTGCTTAACTTTTTCCAGGATATTTTTTACCTTAACAATATACTTTAAATAATATTTATAAACATAATTAAGGATATTACGTTAAGCTTGCTTTATCAAAATCTTTAATCGATTTTTAACGGTCCGAATTTGCTTTAAGTTTTACAGCTTAAAAATTTTTAAAATACGCTTAAACGTTTTATCTTACTAAGTTACATTATTAAATATAGCTTTAACCTTATTTTTTATAAAAAGGTTATTAATCCAGTAAGGTAACTCGGCGATCATCTTAAATTCCTTAAGCTTATACTTCGTAAATAATTTATTAATTCTTTTAAGCCAATCGGTAACTTTAGTTCCTAAAAAGCGAAAGTTCAAAAAAGCCGATAAATCCGGAAGGATTATAAAAAACGAAAATTTATCCATAATATCAACAAAGAAATCGTAATTAAACTAATTAATAGGTTCAAAAAGTATAACGTTCGGTATAAGTACTTCCAGTCCTATAAATAACTTTAAGTTTTAAGCTAATATAATATTTCGTCCTTACGGTAAGTTAATAACGATTTTTAAGTTCGCTTAAGTAATCGTATCCTTGGCTAACTTTAAGGATTTAATCGGATTGTTAATATTTTAAGGTTTAATTTCGCTAAGTTTATTATCGTAAAAGTTTTTTATTAATCGGTACTAAACGGTCGTATTTGGAAGATTTTAACCTTTCGTAAAATTAGGGAAATTCGGTATTAACAATAATCCGTAATATAAATAAATTTAAATAACAATTTTAAAAAACTTCGATAAGCTTTTAAAAAACCTGCTAAAGCTTATTTTAAATTAATTAATGCTACCAATCCTTAAATTACTTAAGTTCTGAAATATTACTTTAACGGAAATATGTTTAGGCATAAAGTAAATAACTATCCGCGATAATTATTTTAAATATATATATATTTTTTTTTCCTTCGGATTTAAAAAGTAAGCAATTTTTTCCTTTTATTATCCGTTTAAATAACCTTATTTTAATTATCGTTACGTCGTTAATTATTTAATCGCACTTTTTCTAACTTGCTAATTAATACCTTTACTATTAACTTAAGCGTTATAATATTTAAGCTTAACAAAAAAAGTAAATCTCAAATAATATCGTTTAATAATAACTAAATTAAATGCTGTCCGATTAACGCCAGAAAAGTCCAAAATGTATTTTATAACGTTTTTTTCCTAATTCCTGTATTATGTTGGAAAACGTTATTTCTTTTTCGATATTTTCCTTTCGCATATAAAATAAATAGCTTTATAGCTTTATTTCTTTTTCTGTTCGTATTTATTATTTTGTTTATATCGTTAATCTTATTGTCGCTGCATTTATTCTGATCAGTTTAAATCCTAATAACTACGTCGCCAGCGACGCAGTTTTGGCTTTTTTAGCCCTTATTAATCAAATCTTATAATCTGTCCTGTTACGTAATCTTTTTGTTAATACGTATGGTATCCTGAATTACGCAATCGGTCCAAAACTTAAGTAATTAATCCATGTTCCAAAACCGGTCGCCTGTACGCGTTCGTACTTTTTTACCGTCGTCCGAATAAAACTGTTTTCGTAATAAGGTTTTAATTTAATAGCTTCCTTTTATTAATCGTATAAAAAGTTGCGTTTTTATTATAGTTACGATCGTTAATTATATGCCGCTTAAGTTATCGTATCCGTAGCTATTATCGTAATCGTAATCGTATTCGAATCCAGATATATTTAATTAGAACTTCGTCCCTTTCGTTTTTCCGACTTGTTAATCGAAGATTAAGGTCCGTCGGCAGCTAACAAAAGCCAGTATCTTTTTTTTTAGCAGTTACTTAAATTGGGACGGGGAGATTCAAATCCGATCAAAGCATTTTTAATGGGCGGGTTATAATAGAATAACCGAGTGTAACGGTAATAAAGGCAAACAAAATATTGTATTTTGGGTCCGAGTTGAATCAAACTCTAAAATAGAGATATGTGTGTTTAGATGATAAGCGATGATAATGAACATATCTCGGGGTTGCGCCCGACGAGAGAGCTCCTAGAAATACACATATGGAGCTAACTAACTGATCAGCCAAGCCATGCCCCTTGGCCCGGCACTCTGCACCATTTCAATGCTTTTAAGAAATTTTGTAATAGTAAAGATTTTATTACCTTCGCTTTCGATTATTTCTAGTCGTAGGTATACTTTAGCCTGGGTTAGAAAGCTTTATGTAACGGCTATAAGGTTAACCAACTATTAAACCGAATCGTACGGTTTATGTTGGCAGTGGTATCGTGGGAATCTAAGCAATAAAGCGATAGTTACGTCTAGTAATAGCAAATATAAATCTGGGTAACTAAGTTGTAATTGCAAGCTGGTATTATCTAAATTATAGGAATAACGAGTGTATATATATTAATCTTGGCTTAAGTGTTACGGATTGGGAGTACCGTGACAGCTCCAGTATATATGCAGCTGCAAGCACCAGAATGATTGCCACAATTGCGATCATTCCGCCAATCTTTTGCCCCTGGCGCAACGGTATGGTGCAGCCGTAACATTAAGGTATTCGAACCGGCTCGATTCTTTTTTTAGTAGTCGAACTGTTTCAAATCCATCAAGCCGTTCCCTTGGTTTGACTAGCTCGAAGTATTGACGCTAATTAAACGCTGTGAGCCCATCGAGCCAGTTACGTAACCTTGGACCCCATATCGGAGATGTATCTTACAACCTCCGACCGTTTGTTAATCGAGCTAAAGTCTTTGGCCATAACACGATCTTCCCTTTTTTAAGATCTTTGTCCTTAAAGATTAATTTATTTGTTGCATTTGTTTGGTAAGTAATTTCCCCCTTCTCATATCATTTTTTCTATTATCTAACCGCCATATTAGGTCGTATTAAAAAATAGAAATTTCGTTAGCATAACAACGATTTAATTCTGTTTAAGAGAATTAATACTTTTGGTTTTAATATATCCACGTTTCTTTATTTGCGCTGCAAATCCGAAAAAAAGACCTGTAAGGCTTATCCTGATTATGGGAGGTGCGCGCGCTGTACCGAACATAATGGTCCTTGTAACCTATTCGGTCCTTCCGAAGTCGAGCACCGTAAGTTAGTCGCTGAAAAAGACCGTTTCGAACTTTAAGAGCGTTTTATGAAAAAAGAACTTCTTCGGGTTTAATAATACTTAAACGAGCTATTCGGCCGTTTAAGTCGTCTGCGAAGTTAAAAAAAACTTTTACGTAAACGTAGGATCGAAATGCTGCGTAAAGGTATTAAAGGTACGGAAGTGATAAAGGAATTTAAACGTTTAGAACGAAAGCAACAGTAATTGGAAGCCGAGGTTGCGTCAGCGCAAACTTTCTTACCTACCGATTAGCCTCCTTTTAGTAATTTAAACTGGAGTACTTTTAACCCTAACGCTTCCGGTATTGCTGGTAAAAGCTTTTTAGGAGGCGTTAGATATTCGTAAGGTTTTTCGCGGGTTTCCAGGTATTTTCGGAATTTGGGTAGTTTTTTTTACTTAACTAAGTACTGGGTAAATCATTCTTTTTTACGTACGTTCAGTATTTTTTCTGCTTCGTAAACTGGTGCATCTTTTATAACTTCCTTATCCTTATTCTGTCTTCTATTAACTTTGATTATATCTGCCGCTAATTCCAATAAGGAAATATGAAAAACTGGATAGAGCTTGACTTTCGACGGTAGCTCTAATTTATAATGGTTTTCTGAAATTTTCTTAGCGATTTTATATGGGCCGATATATTTGAAATCAAGATTTTTGTTTAACCTTTTAGTCTGGTTGTTTTAGTAACTAGATAAACTATTTCTCTCTTCGGAAAGGTTAATCCCTTTAACCTTTTTTGGTTATAATATTTGCTTATTTAGTTACGTATAAATTTAAGCTTTAATTTCATTTCTACGTATTGCTGTTTTAACTATTTTGATATAAGTATTGCTTTAACGTTAACTGTTTTATTTTTATGTAAATCTCGGTAAATTTTAGGTGTAAAACTAAAATTAGCAATTGCTGGCGTCGTTTTAATGCTTTCGTAATAGCTAATGTTATAAGCTAATTATACAACTGGCAGCTTTTCGACCCAGTTATTCTGTTCGTAATTAATATAACATCGTAAATACGTTTTTAGCGTTTAATTAATTCTTTCTATTTGTCTGTCTATTTAAGATTTAAATGCGTTAAACAATTTATAATTTAATCCAAATTAAGTTATTAGTCCTTGCCAGAATTTCGAAGTAAATATAATACCTTTATCTGAAATAATTTCTGTTAGAAATCCGTAAGTACCTAAAATATGTTTTAAAAAATATATATACGAATTATTTTATATTAGTGTCTTTATTGTAAGATAGGAAATATTAGAAATTTCGTAAGTCGATTAACGATTAAGAAAATGCTATCGTAATATCCTTTTATAACTGGATCTTTTAACAAAAAAAGTTTAGTAATAAAGTCAAATATAATTAGATCTCATAATTGCTTAGCAACTAGTAAAGGTTATAGTTTTCCATAAGGCTTATATCGCTGTACCTTTGTTTTGGCGCAGATATTATATTACGGTATAACCCTTTATACTATAATTTTTATCTTAAGAAAGTAATATATCCTTTATAAACGTTCTAAGGTTTTGTAAACCCCTAGATATCTATATACCGGGTATTCGTATATATCCCGTATCAGGTCCTTTTGTAAATTTTTGGGCATCTATATTTTGTTTATTTAATATTCTGATAATTAATTGATATTATAACGTTAAATACGTTAATATATATCAGGTGGTATCGCTCGTATCGCAGCAATTCGTCGTTATTTTAGGTATTTTTCGGGTGTAATATCGAAAATTATCTGCTATACCTTAATCTTAAGTTCTTCCAGATTAGATCGTCTGTTAAGTACGTTTATTTTACCATTTTCTAATTCTTTTCGATAAATAATAACGTAATTAAATTTAAAAAAGCTTTTTACGTAACGCAATTATTTTCTAATAAGTTCTCATATCGTAAAGAAATATATAATATTTTTATAATCCGTATATACCTTGAATTAGTACATATTACCTTTAAGGTAATATTTGAATTTCTTAAAAGCGTTAACGATGGCTAGAAATTCTTTATCGTAAATAAGGTAATTTAATTTTACTTCATATAACTTATAGAAATAAAATGTAATTGGATAAAGTTTTCTTTAATCGTTTCGATATCCAATTACAGCTTTTAAGGCATAATCCGAAACGTCGGTTTTTAGTTTAATTAGTTGCTTTAAGTCGTACATAATTAGGATTGGTTTACTGGTAAAAGTATTTTTAATTTACTGGAAAGCTGTTTCCTTTTTTACAATCTATTTAAATAATTTGTCTTTTTTAATAAGTTCTGTTAATAATATAGCCATTTTGCTAAAATTACGTATAAATCGTCGGTAATAATTAACGAATCTAAGGAATATTTATAACTTTTTAATATTAATAAGTTATGCTTAATCTTTAATTACTAATAACTTTTTAAAGTTTATACGAATTTATCCTGGCGTAATAATATGTTTTAAAATTTCGACTTTTTGCTTATAGAAATAGCTTTTTTCGGTATTAACCAAAAGTTGGCGTTTTGCAGCGCTTATAAAACGTAATAAACATATTTTTCGTGCTTTTTTTCCGTTTCCGAATAAATAAGAATGTCATCGAGGTAATAAATAACATAATTATCTAGGTATTTTCTTAATATAAGGTTTATTATTCGTTAAAAGGTTTTTGGTACGTAAGTTAATACCATAAGGGTAACTAAGTATTCGTATAAGCTATATTTCGTTTTGAAGGTATTTTTTATTCGTATTTTTTCTTAATCCGAATTATATTATAACCATTTCGAAAATCGATAATTATAAACTATTTTGTTCCGTGCAAGCGATCTTTTATTTTAATAATTAGTAATAACGGTATTTTATTTTTAATAGTAATGTCGTTAAGTTGTCGATAATTTACTATTAATCGAAGCTTTTCTTCTTTTTTCTGTACGAAGAACATAAGGTATCCGGTTAGTAATTTGGAACGTCGAATCTATTTTTTTCGGGACTTATTTTCGAAGTAATCGCGTAATATATATAGTTCCGCGTAATTTACGTTATAAATTAGATGAAAGGCGGTATTTTTGTTATTTTTAAAAATTATTTTATAATTTTATTCGTTATATTTTGGCAATTTGATATCAAGTTTTTTGCTAAATAACTTATCGTACTTATAAATTATGAATGTATTTTAACTATTTATTTTAGTAGTTTTTCGGGCGGTTATTTGAGATTGTTATTTATTTATTTAAATTCTGCTTTAAGGTTAGCGATGATACGTCGTATTTTTCGATTATGGCCTTTTTTCCTAATATACCGTAAGTTTTTAGGTAATAAGGTTTCTGCCGTTTCCTTATACCTGCATTCGTTTACCTTATCGATCGAATGTTAAAATTTGTTGTCGTTTGGCTTATCGTTAAAAACTAGATTGTAATTTATTTCGCGAATTTTTTAATAAATAACCGGGTTATATTATTTCAACCATAGCAAACCTAAGATTAAATCAAAGTTTTTTATAGCGATAACGTCGAAATTAATAATTTATCTTTTTTCTTTAATAAAGGTTTTAAGTTAATTAATTTCGTATTAGACTTATCCGTCGTCGTAATTAAATATTTGATTTTCGGCGTTCTCGACTTCGTAAGAGTATTTCTTATTTTTCTATAATAGCTGTAACTCGTTAACTATTTTTAGAACGATGTAATTATCTTTGTTACGCCGTAATCATAAATGCGGTATATCGCTTGTTTTTGATTCGTACTTATACCGTTATAGATTTCTTTTATATTGTTTGCATTACATTTAAAGCCCTTTTAAGGTATTACTATCTACATTTATGTTTGCCAACCTAAGGCCTTATTATAAATAGCTTAAGTTTTTTAAGTTATTTTCGAATTATTAAATTTTTTCTCTAAGTTTTTTTATTTTATTTTAGATCTATTTTAACTGCTGCTCTTATCGGCATAACGTTGCTGTCAAATATTCCACTTGGTTTTGAAACGATTCTTTAGTAATGTATTCTAGCTTTAGGGTTTTCTAGCTTTAATTCGAAAAAAAGCGAATTTCTTTTTGTATAGCTAATCGCTTTTTTAAGCTTTCCGTAAAAGCTTGCTAGATCCGTAAATCTGTAATCATTTTCTGGTAATATTTTTCTATTGTTTTTTGGATTAATTTTTCCTATATTTAGTAATCGTACCATTTATAAAGCATTAAAGTTTATATGTAAGGCAGTATTTTCTTTCTGGCTAGCTCCTGGTAACTGCCAGCTCGTCGATTTTTTCCATTGTTGCCATTTCGTGTATATAACGGTATTACTTTTGGTCTTTAGGATCACTTCCAGTTCTATTCTTGAAATCGAAGCCTTATCGTTATCTACGCGTAATTCGTCGCGCGATATTTTTTTCTTATCTTCGTATACCTTGTACTGCGGTCGTCGATAGCTAACCGCGTGAAGCTTTCCGTGCCGATCGAGTTTTCCTAGATATAGGTTCTCGTTTTATCCTTGGTATTCTTTCAGTTATGTATTAAGAATTAACTAGTTATTTTTTTATTGCCGTTTCTGCTGTACGCGGGAAAGTGGCTTACCGTCGCTCAGCTCTTTCTATCCCTTATGTTTTTGTAGCTATTGGGTGACAG
The DNA here is from genome assembly GCA_004155945.1 of Monosporascus sp. mg162. NCBI lineage: Eukaryota > Fungi > Ascomycota > Sordariomycetes > Xylariales > Monosporascus > Monosporascus sp. mg162. The sequence continues at coordinate 33,274 of QJNY01000441.1, read as the reverse complement.
TAAGTTTAATAGATTTAGCTTTTTTGGCCTTTCTGGTTTTTACCTGAGTTAGCTTTTTAGCTTCTTTTATTCCTTATCGCACCTTAGGTACAGAGTTATCCTTATTTTTGACAAGGATTATATTAATCCTTTTTCGGTTACCAAATTCCTTTTTATGTTAGTTTTTAAAGATTAAAACCTAATATACATATTTTTTAAAGCTTTTGCATTTTCGCGTAATATATCTAGGTTTACCGTAATTATAGCAGGTAACGGATTTTTTATTTTTCGACTGGATAACCTTTAATTTTATAAGCCTTAGTTAAGTTCCATAAAAGGTAAAAAGCGTAAAGCGTTTTCGACCTTAATTAACCTCTTGGAATTAAAACCGTAAGGCGAATTGTTTATGTCGTTTCCGTCGTCGTTTAAACTATCGATTGTCGATCTTTACAGCTTTAACGATATATTTATCGAATGCGTTAAATCGTTCGATTTTAATAATTTCGTTTTTAATATCGTTTTTTAATCCTTTGTAAAAGACGTCGATTAGGGTATCGTTTTTATCGTCGACCTATCCTGCCTTAAATATAAGGTTCCTAAATTCGACGGCATATTTAGAAGCCGGTCCCTTTTATTTAAGCTATAAAAGGTTCTATACAGCTTTTCGCTTTACGTCCGGGTTATCGAAATTATCCTTAAGCTTTTGTTCGAAATTAACGTACCTTTCGAAAAAAATTTTAGTAACCGTTTCCTAATCGTTTTCCGTATTTTCCAGGTAATCGCGTAACGTAAGTTCGAACTAATTCAGAACGTCTCCTTTTAGGAATCCTGCTATAATAAGGATTTTATTGGCGTCGCCTTCGATCTTTTCCAATCGTAGATATACTTTAGCCTGGGTTAAAAAGCTTTAAACGCTTCCTATATTATTGTAAGGTTCGGGTTTTTTAGCTTTAAGTCTTAGGGTAACTGCTGGCACTAAATCGGCTGAAATAACGGTAACTTGGGCAATAAGCTGCTAGATATGGGCCTTAAGCTGCTGGATGCGTTTTTGCAGCTATTAGGTAAAGGTAGGAACGATAGTTTCAGCGCTGGTCGATATTTTGATAATGTTAAATATTACTCAAAGTTTAACGGTATTACTGAACAAAAGCTTACAACGTATAACGGTTATAAGCTTAACCAATTATTAAACCTAATCGTACGGTTTATGTTAGTAATAATATCGTAAAAATTTAAGCAATAAAGCAATAATTACGTTTGGTAATAATAACTATAAATCTAAATAACTAAGTTATGATTACAAGCTGGTACTATTTAAACTATGGAAATAACGAATATATATATATTAATCTTGAATTAAGGTATTCGAACCGGCTCGATTTTCTTTTTAGTGGTCGAGCTCTTTCGAATCCATCGAGCCGTTTCCTTGGCTCGACTAGCTCGAAGTACTGACGCCAATTAAACGCTGCGAGCCCATCGAACCAGTCACGTAACCTTGGACCCCACATCGGAGATGTGTCCTACAACTTCCGACCGTCTGTTAATCGAGCCAAGGCCTTTGGCCATAACATTGTAAACGTTTCCGGTGTTATTATAAAGTTCGGGTTTTTTAATTTTAAGTTTTGGGGTAACCGCTGTTGGTACGGGGTCGGCTGGAGCGGCGGCTTAAATAATAATCTGTTAAATACGAGCCTTAAACTGCTGGACGCGCTTTTGCAGTTACTGGGTAAAGGTAAGAACGGTGGCTTTGGTGTTAGTCGACATTTTAACAATATTACTAAATAAAAGCTTATAAAGTATAACGGCTATAAGTTTAATCAATTATTAAACTTAAATCGTATAATTTATATTAGCAGTAATATCGTAAAAATTTAAGCAAAAAAGCGATAATTACATTTACTAATAGCAGATATAAATCTGGGTAATTAATTATTATTATAAGCTGTTATTATTTAAACTATAAAAAATAATAAATATATATATATTAGTTTTAGCTTAAGATGTTCGAACCGGCTCGATTTTCTTTTTGGTGGTCGAGCTTCTTCGAGTTTATCGAGCCGTTCCCTTAGTTCGACTAGCTCGAGTATTAACGCCAATTAAGCGCTGCGAACCCATCGAGCCAATTACGTGATCTTGGAACCCATATCGGAGATGCGTCCCATAACCTCCGACCGTCTGTTAATCGAGCCAAGGCCTTTAGCTATAACACGTTCATTATTAACGTATTTAACAAGTTATTTAAATTTCTTTTAAGATTCGATTTATTTATTTATTTATAAAATTAAATAAAAACCCCAAATTTTTCCTTTAATCTTATTTTTAATATTTCGATTTTTAAAAACCATTATAAATCTTTACCCCTTATAAAAATATATTGTTTTTTTATCTGCTAAATTATCTAATTGACAAAGTCTTAATCTTTTTTGCGGTATACCGTAACGATATTGTTTATAAAGAAAAAACAAGTACCTTTTAACGAATAAAATAATAAGATTTATAAAGAAGAGGTGTTATAGCCAGCTAGCCCTGGAGGGGTTGGGGGACATATAGCTAACGGGGCCCTGGATGCTTCGAGGAAACTTGAAGCATTGCTGACCTTTTGGCTCAGTGGTAACAGGGCCGCCACTGTGACAAGAGGATTAAATCTTAAATTCTTAAACGTTTCAATAAATTCCTTCTGCCAAAGCATTAACATCCTCCGACCGTCTCTTTTCATGCCAAGTCCTTTTGGTCATAACAATGGACCTTCGGATAAGTTTCGATTCTTTTCGCCTTATGTGGGCTTTATAATTATTATATATTAATAATCGTCAACAGGAAACGTTATTATAAGCAGCGGTAACGATATTGCGTTTTCTATATTCGAGGGCATTTTCGAAATTTTAAGTGGTCATATTAGTAGTAATAATGGCATCGGAGATAACAATGACGGCGGTACTAAAGAAATGAAGTTTGAAGCAAGTCAAATCGGACCAGAACGCAATATCGAATATTCGGCACGGATGTGTCTGCTGACCCATCGCAGGCCGAAGCCTAGGCTATGAGGGCATTATCGGGGAATCAAGAGGATTAAGTTTATAACGGGGAGCTACGTATTTCATTTGTTCCACATTCCGTTCAACCGATGGCAAAAACGAGGCCAACCATCAAGAATGTGGAGTCTGCTCCAAATTTTTCGAGGGGACTGAGAAACTGTCCACCATTCCGTTGCGATAGGACATATAAGTGACCGATATTTCAGCCAATGTCGCCGCGGTTTCAACAATGCAGGTGCTTTGACACTGCATAGGAAGAGCATCCGCAATAAAACCTCAGCAGCCAAGTTGCGTCGGCGTCAGCAAGCCGCCGCGCGCCGCTTCATTCAATGCATAGGCAATAACTATTCACGGATTTGGCCTAATGAACAGCCGGCAACATACGAGCTGCTCCTCTCCAGGTGCCATCCTTAAAACTTGCTCAAAAGGGAAGGATACATACTCAGAGCGGACCCTCAGGTTGCAGCAACCAGCCTAACTAATGCATCCGCAGACGAAAAAGCCCTCGAGTCAGCAATTCTCGTCGCCCCCGAGTGAGACGGGTCGCTCCTCAAGAGGCAGGCAGTGGTGCTAGACTGCGAAATGGTAAGCCTAGGAAGGAAGCAGACCGCGGTCGCCAAGGTCTGCGCTATCGACTTCCTCACGAGCGGGCTCGCGAAGTCGCTAGTCGAGCCACGGCAGCCGGTCAAGGACTAGAGAGTGCAGATCACCGGCCTATCCCCGTCGCACATGCTCAAGGCCGCGACCAGGGGACGGCTGCCCGCGGGGACGTCGGCGGCCCGCGCCGAATTTCTGAGGCACATCGACAAGGGCACGGTCTTGGTCGGCCACTCGCTGAAGCACGACCTGGCGGCGCTCCGGATCGCGCATGCCAAAAGATCGTCGACACGGCCATCGTGGCCTCCGAGGCCGTCTTCGGCGAGCCGGTCAAGAAATTCCCCCGCTTATGGGGGCTGCAGGCCCTCTGCGAGGAGTTGCTCTGCTTGAAGATTCGCCGTGGTTCCGAGGCGAAGCAAGGTGCCCGCGCCCACACCCACGATACCCTCGAGGATGCGCTGGCCATCCTCGAGGTGATCTCACGGTGTCTATGGCATCCTTCGGAGCTAGACGCTTGGGCCTTCAAGGCGCGGGAGGTATTTGAAAATAGTCAGAAGTGGCCCGGTAGACGCCGTAGACCCCGGCGAGCCGCTCGTCAGAAGGCTAAGAAAATGGCAAAGGCTTGAGATGCGAGCTAAATTCTCACACTGGGAAGATGTTATAGGCTAGGAACTGTTGTCCCAATCTCCCCCCCCCGCCCCCCCCCCCCCCCCCCGCGCCCCCCCCGCCCCCCCCCGCCCCCCCCCCCCCCCCCCCCCCCCCCCGGGGGGGCTTCTGATTAAGTCTGTTAAATTCCTGATTGCAGAGAAGAGGACTAGCCGCAGAGGTTACGTTGATGGAAGAAGGCAATAATTACGCAATAATATACGTGTTTGGGTTGCTGATTTAGCATAACGGCTACCATTTCCGGATCCCAAAATCTCCAGTTTTGGGGGCTCTTATGCTGCGTATGCATCGTTCTATGCAAACAAAATCTGCATGTTGTTCGACGCAATGCGCCCGGTTGTCTCCACCGGTACACGAAAGCGAGTGTGCCCTTTATTCTGGCTCGTAACCTTAAAACATTGGAATCCTGCCGAATCCTTGGACCGGACTATTCCCAAACAGCGCCACACTCACGTCTTCACTTCCATTGTTGGCATCCAACCCCTCCATAACGAGATAGAGAGAAGAAAGAGTTCACTCATTTGTGCCATCGTTACACGAGCTGTCATATTAGCACACACTCCTTTTACACTTATACAAATACATGGCACAAAGAAACCTGACGACGATCTAGCATTCCACCGAGCACTGTCATCATCTCCCATCGGAATCTCAGCACCGACCGCGCACACTCTTTTGATTCGCATAGCAGGTGCCCTGGCCGTCAGCACATCCAAATCCGGACTGAGCGATAGCCCTACAAGCTGCCTCCCACTCCTTGCCCATCAGATAGTCGCTAGAGGTAGCTTGAACGCACTACGCGAGGGCGTTAGCAAGATGTAACCGATCATAGTGCCGAAGGGTGAAAACAGCTTGAGAGAATATAATGTCTTACCCGTCCTGAGGGAGCATCATAGATCACGTTTGAGTTCTGTTTGATATTGAGTTAGCGACTGCCATGTTGGAGGAGTTCAAACAGAGTCCCAACCTCATATCCCAATCTGGCATATTCCTCACATGCAAGGGTTGTAATTCGCGAGTTGTAGCTATCGCCGTTGTGGCAGGCGCAGTTTGGATGGTCGTCTGCCAGCCTGTTTACCAACCGTCCCCGTGGATCAATAACAGGCACCTCAAGCATGAGTCGTTTCGGAAGGTGGACTTACACAAAGGGGGCGAAAACCAGAGATGTGGAAAAGACGAGGCCCAGAGACAGACGCATTGTGAATGTGTGTATTTCGGGGATGAAGTCCTGGAAAGACAGGGTAGCAGCGAGAGATAAGGCGGCAAGAAAGGAGGTATGGAAAGGCAGGGTCAATGCTGGTGCACAGCTCCACAGGAATGAGCGGACGTTAGGTTGGCACTTGAAAAGGAACGGTTGTCGATATTGCTCAACATAAACGAGTGACTTGATTTTTAAAAGACGCAGACTTAAAGAGGCTAATGAGTGAGCCAACGGAGAGCTGCTGAAGTTGGAATCTAGTGTCCATATATACGGGCATCTTTGTTTTAGGAGGAGGTAGATCACACGAGGTACGGACCCAACTATCCCCAGGGATCTCTTGTGGGGTCATCTGAAGTGTACTAAACTATATGTAAGGGGTAAGTTTTATGACGCGTATCAACTAAGATGTACGACCATTCCGCTACTAGTAATTCACGAACAAGCACTCCCTGACTATTTAGCAACAACGAAAGTTTAGCCAAGGTATGCTCCAAAAAGCTCTTGGTAAGTACTCCCGTACTCATGAAGTGCTCATTTTCTATTAACATGTACTTCGGACTTCTCATGGACTACTCACTCGATGTCTGCTTTCATAACCGGTTGCGCAAAAAAATTAGCAAGAGCGTTAGGTGAATCGTACTTTGTAATAGCATCCCCCAAATGATGGTTAAGCATGGACGAATTGCCCATACAACATCTTAGTACACCTTTGGGAGGAGGTGGACCTGTCGTGGGTATGATTACGTATATACCTCATGTATGGTCTATACTCCCTGGCTTTAGGCGGGCAAGTAGCAATAACCGTTAGTTAGATATGGGCAGATCCCGAATCCCGGCCAAGGCTGAATACGAGTAGGCATACCAGCTTAATTCCGGCCCAGTTAGGCTGACCTCGCTGAATTGTTGATTAACCCGAGTTAAACGCTCTCTGGCAACCCCACCGATTATCGCCCTCAACCCCTTACAAACTAAGTGGGGAACCCGGATAGGGCTGCACTTCTGCCATAACGATGCCAGCATCGCTATTACGTATACATTACCACTACGTATTATTCTTAATATCACTGCAAATAAATAGGCATATAGGCGAATAACGAGATGGCAGGTGCTTCAGAAGGAAGGTGTCACACAGTATGGGAGGAGTATTTCAACTGGAGCCTAGGGCTCTGTTTGTACCTAGTATCTTCATCATATCTAGACCATCCAAAAGACTCTTGCAAATCTTTAGGGGTCTTCAACCTGTCCCCTAAAACCCCAAGGCTTACCCTAAACCTTAATTACCTAACCCTGGCCCTAGCCGTTAACCTTAACCCTAACTGACCGTCGGTAACGGGGGGTATATGAAGATCATACGTTAAAAGTGGGGTACTACCTTTTAGCAGCTTGGCGCTATTGGTTTTCCCGGGGTGTTAATGATTATCGATGGGGATGCCGAAGGGCATTTAGTTCGTGTCAATTAACAATTCGGCGAGGTCAGCCTCACTGGGCCGCTTAGTTCAGCCTGCCCGAAAGGCCTCCACGTGCCATGGCTTGTGGGACCTCCGAATCTGCACGATTAGAGATTGCAAGTTCATGCGGGGCCGCCGCCATCCGAACTCTGAAACCTTCCCCACAGGGGGGCAGACGAATTCCTTATCAAAAGAATCTTGTGAGGAGATCCACACTGATCCACACGTCGATGCTTGGGCGCTCAAGCGATCGAGGCAGCATGTCATAGCTACCCCTAACACAGCCTCACCCGCAGCCAGCTGGATAGTCCACCCCACGGGTTTGACTTTGATCCGAGCAAGTCTGACGAGTACGATCGACAGGGAGCCCCGACTAGCGCTGTTAGGAATCGCACCTAATGTAACATGCAGTATAACTCCCACTTGAACTGAAAGCCGGCCCCGGCGTCTCTTACCTACCGGCCTGGGCTTATAGCTTGTTTAATCCTAGGGATACGAGTTATTACTACGTTAGCCCTTGTAGGAATTCGAAACAGAATACTTCAAGGATAACCCGCCATTACCTAATAGCGCTATTAGATGGTTCATGGTTGTGGCCGATATGGAGTACCAACTAGCGCGATTAGGAATCGAACCCAACGTAATATGGAACTCCCACCTAGGTCCAGTCTAGCCGGGCAATATGCGAACCGCTTTGGTTTTACCGAAGGACTCATGAGGCATCGTGACCGGTGAAACACACTAGAAGCTCGTGGGTTGTGGAAAATGATAAATGCCCACCTCCCTCGGGCTTGCGAGGAAGAAAGCTAACCTCATCATTAGGGCTAACAACACACTCGCTCTTTTAAGTCTCTCATTTTTAACACGGCACTACGCCAGCCCAAGCCCCGTCGCTCGCTCAGCACAATCTCTCTCTCTATATTTCTATCCCGTTGGCCAACACTTGTCCATTATCCATAATGTATATCCGCCAGCTTTCCGTCGGCCTCGCCGTCCTCGCCGCGTCGTCGCGTGCCACTCCGATGCCACAGTCATTGCGCTCGTCGCTGCCGGCCGGTACAGTCCTAAAGCCTGACGATGTCATCATCGTCGGCGCCGACAATTCCGTACGCATCATGAAGGACTACGAATACGACCAGCTTGACAGCGCCACGAAGTCTGCCAACTCCCATGCCACAATGCCAGAATCAGATGTGGTGGCCGCCCGCGATGTACTGCGCCAGAGTCGTCCTCGTGACTGCCAGGAAAGTGACGAAATCCAAGTACTCTCGGACGAAACGTTTCTCAACTGGGATACGCCCGTGTCACCTGTGGTCAGCGCCGCAGGTGGCAAAAGCTCGGTGTCGCTCACGAAGGGTTACTCCATCACTAACAGCCTTTCCGTCGGGGTGGGGGCCAGCGTGGGACTCATCGAACAGATTCTGTCCGTCTCCTTCTCGGTGGATTACTCGCAGTCTTGGACTACCGAAACCTCACAGTCCTTCACATTCGAGGTGCCCGAGGGCCAGTTTGGTCTGGTAGTCACCCAGGCGAAAACTCACCGCGTCACGGGCAACTACTTGAGTGGCTGTACCGATAACTGGGAGAAGACGAGCTTCGTGTCTGACACTTACAGCAGCCAGTCATACGGGAACATGGAGTGGGTGCAGGGCGTTATCAGGCTGTGCAACAGCACGTCTTACCCGGTCCCATATTGTATCGGAACTGGAAGTCATTACTGATGTCTCTCGATCAAGAGGCGTGGGGGGGCTTTGTGAACGACCTTAAATCGTGGTGGTGGAAACTGGGGGCTAGCTCCGGAGTTGAATATAGAGAATTACATTTTGAACCCATAAATAAAGATTCTAAGGTGACCGTTTAAGAGCGAGGATATTAATAACATTACCAATAATCTTGAGTGGTGCCAAAAGGAAAGAGATGGCTATTAGGACCAGAGTAGAATGTTACCCAATCGAGCCGTCGCGATTTACTGTAGAGGGTTAAAGTGAATCCCACATCAACGCTCCACTGTTATACTTATTCAGCATAATGATTTAGGCGCACTTGTTTAATTAAATGTGGCAGAAAAGGGTCGCCTTAAGAAGATTTCAAGGTCAGTGATCGTTCGGAACAACTTTGATCTTTCCGGAACCATATATCAGTAGACCACCCGCACCATGCTTGATCACCGTAATTAGTTCTCGAGAGAGCGTCGTCAATTATTAACATATCCCTCAAAAGCTGTGCAGCTGCTTCCCAGTAAGTATGACATTAGAACAGGATATTTGATGTCTAATGATTACGAACAACGATTCAGCCAACGCTATCCCATTGTCACGGTTAGGCTGATCGCGAGGAAAGGTTGCATAAAGTGTGAAAAGTGTGTCCATCGTGATGTATGATCAGCGCTATAGAGAGCGCCGTCTCGAAAGCTGTATATATAGTGTGAAGCCCCGGAACAACGTTTGTTCCAGGGCGCCTACAGTTCCCTGCGCCTTAATGACTAAGCAAGTTACCCCTATTCTGCGACACCCATCATATTTCCCTCGCTTTCTCCGGCGGGGCAGCATCATTGCCCTATCATATAGCCAGTGTATACTAATTTATTGCAACATCTGCTGCATCGCATTCACCCGGTAGCTCTCATTGCGCTCCATGAGCTCCGCGTGGGAGCCCCGGTCGACGATCCTGCCGCCCTCGACGACGAAGATGACGTCGGCCTTCTGCACAGTATACAAACGATGCGTGATGGCGATGATGGTAATACCCCGCGCGATGCGCTCCAGCCCGACATGCAGTGCGCGCTCGCTCTCGGCGTCAAGCGCGCTCGTGCTTTCGTCTAATAACAACAAGCCTGGTTTTCGGACAAGCGCCCGAGCGATCGCGAGTCGCTGGCGCTGCCCGCCCGACAACCGCGAACCGTTAGGCCCGCATTCGGTATCATACCCGTTCGGTAGCGCCACAACCGTATCATGGATATTGGCTGTACGACACGCCTCCACGATCTCGGCGTCGGTCGCCTCGTGGCCGGGGAGAGAGCCCAGCCCAACGTTGAACCGCACGCTGCCGTTGAATAGCGCGCTGTCCTGAGGCACGAGCGCCATGTCGTCCCGAAAGTCGTGGCCTTGGTGGGCGTTGATGTCGGCGCCGTTTACCTCGACCCGTCCTGAGGTTGGCCGATACATGCGCTGGATCAGGCCGATGATGGTTGACTTGCCGGCGCCCGAGGGGCCCACAAGCCCGATGAACTGGCCGGGGGCAATGTCGAAGGAGAGGCCGTCTAGGACTGGCCGCTGTGGGCTCGATGGGTACGCGAAGCGCACGTCGCGGAAGGAGATGCTCACGCCCGTCGTCGGGGGCGGCCTCGCGGTCGAGAGCTTGCTCTCCGCCTGGGCCTCGATATCGCGGTCTTTATCTGCGTTCGCGGCAGCCAATTGGGTATGCTCATCGGAAGCCAGGATTTCAGAGGGTTCGATGATGTGTTTGTCTGTCCCTAGGTTGACGACATTCAGCATCCTGGACGCCGCGGACTTGGCGCGGGAGAACTCGGGAGCAAGCGAGAACATCTGGCCCCAGAGCGTGGCGCTCACCAGCATCGAAATCTGCACAATATAGAATTGCGTTTGCGTGTATTCGCCCTGGATAATGAGCTGCGAGCCCCACCAGTACGAGAGCGCGTAGATAAAGAACCCTGTGCTGTTGGAGATGGACATATAGATACTTGTGTGCAGGCCCTCTTTAATCATATCCACCCTGGGGCCCTTCAGCGCCCTCCGGTAAGTAATGGTAATTTCGTCTTCGAGAGAGAAGCTCGCGATGATTCTGATCTGATTAACCGCTTCTATAGTTATACCGATCGCCTTGACGAACGCCTTATGGCTCCGCTCCTGGTATCTGGAAGCGGCGCGGATCTGAAAAATACCCGCAGAAAGCAAGATTGGCACCATGGCCAAGCAGACGAGTGCGATCTTCCAAGCAAAGGCGTGAGATACAATTATAGCCACTATGAAGTTGACAATAATCGAGAAGGACGTAGCGACGACGCTTCCGCTGAAAGCGGCCAGTGATGCTCCATCCTTCGTGATGACCCCGAGAAGAGCAGCCGGGTTGCGGTTATCAGAGGTGTGCCATTCGACACTCTGCTCCAACAGAGACCTGAAGCTCAACAGACGAACGCGGTAGACCAGATTTTCTGACACGCGACCAAACGATGACCAGCTACCCAAGTTGGCTAAGAACTCAACCACCGCCAACATGAAGAGGAGGCCGCCGAAGAAACGGCCTAGAGAAAGAACCTCCTGAACCGTGGACATGCAGGAACTGAGGGCGCTCGCCGTATGGCCGAATATTAATCCCGAAGCGGTAAAGGTGCATGCAACGATAATAGAGGTGGGCGCGGCAAGAGCCAGCCAGCGATAATCAGACCTAGCCAGTGCGCTTATGCCACGAATGACGGCCCCAGAGGGAAGAGGGATGTCAATGTCCCTAGGCACGGCAGCTTCTTTGGGCTTGAGCTGGGAATCCTCATTAGACACATCACACTTCCCCATGCCAATTTCACTTTTCTCCGTCATGATGAGAGAGGATGGCCTGCTCTTCTTAGGTTCACCATTAATGGATTCCCCGTCGAGGGTATCATCAAGCGATACCGAATCCGTAGTCCTTCCCGTGGACGAGTCCAATCCCTGTAGGCCTGCCAGACGAGCAAATGCGCCACCGCTCTCGAGAAGTCCTTGGTACGTGCCCTGCTCAACTACCTCGCCGTCGCGCATGACGACCACCTTGTCGGCGTGCTTGATGGTGGAAAGCCTGTGTGCGATGGAGATGACAGTCCTGCCGACTGCAAAACTGTCAATGGCAGCTTGGATCCTTTTCTCCGTAGCGGAGTCTAGGGCCGCCGTGGCCTCGTCCAGAACCAAGATCTTGGGGTCACGGACGAGTGCTCGTGCGAGGGCGACACGTTGGCGTTGACCTCCGCTCAGAAGCTTACCACCACCGCCGACCTGCGTAGCATAACCGAGATCGAGATGGTCGACAAAGGAGAGATCGGCTAACTCACCCGCCTTTCGGACTAGGATCGCGATCTCAGAAATCAGGTCTCCCCGCGTCACCGCTTCACTCAACATGTCCTTGCCGCTGCGAGAGGCTAGCGCCTGCAGCTCCGACCCCAAGAGTATGGGCTTGAGCCTCTGGTGTTCGGGGCGAGGCGAGTTCATAAGGCCGAGGGCGATGTTCTCGAATATCGAGCGGTTGAACAGTGGGGATTCCTGCTGTACCAGGCTCACCAAGCCTCGTATGCTGCGGACGTTAAGGGATTTGATATCGACACCATCGAATAATATAGTCCCACTGGTGGGATTATAGAGGCGATCTAGTAAAGCCGCAACCGTCGATTTCCCGCTACCAGATTGACCGACAATGGCGGTGTACTTTCCGGCTTCAAAGATGAGGTCCACGTTTTTCAGCGCTGGGTGGTCCGGCCGAGAGGGGTATGCGAAAGAGACTTGCCGTAGCTCAATGCATCCTGGAGTATCCCAGGACAACTCGATTCCGGAGTCAGACGTGCCATCGATAGAGGAGGCGTGTTCCATATCAGCCCTCACACGTTCGTACGCCGTCGATGCGGCACCTAGGATTGGAAATAGGGGAGCAAGACCACCGAGGATGATACAGGCTGTATATCATTTTAGTATGGAAGATTGCCTTCGTTCCTCCACTGAGAGAAACAACGGAGATCACAGAGCATGGAAGTAATAAAGAGCGAAACGTACCGTCAACAAGCAGAAACACAACCGTGTAGACCTGGCCGACTGTTACGGTGCCTTTCTCGTCGAGCGAATTGGCAATCAATCGGCTACCCTGCCAGTAGGCCAGAGAATTCGAACTATAAGCAATAAAATATAACAAGCCAGCCTGCCCAGCAGCCACCAGCCCTTTTTTAATGCCCCACTTCCGCGCCAAAGCCAGGTGCCTGGAGAACTTGGCCTCAATCCTAGGGCCCGCGCCGAATGCTTGGACAAGAGGAACGTTAGAAAGGGCCTCCGATGCGATGGAGCTCGCAGCCGAGAAGGAGGCCGCCGATTGCGCGGTGAACTTCTTGATGAAGCGGCTGCAGACGCCCGTCAGGATCAGGTAAGCCGGGAGGATGGGGACCAGGATGCCCGCCAGGACGGGGACCTTCAGGAAGGCGACGATATAGGCCGTGACGAAGAAGCTGCACTGGCCGATCAGGCGGCCGACCTTCTCGCAGGTACCAGCCTGGATGGCATTGAAATCGTCGTTCAGCCGGGCGCTGATGTTGCCGGCGTGCTTGTCGTCGAAGAAGCTCGGCTCCTGCCGGAGCAGGTGCCGGAAGTACTTCTCCCTGAGCCGGTGCGCCAGGCGCTGCGATTGGATGTTCCAGCAGACGTTGTGGACGTATATCAGGACGAACTGCGCAGCCGCGATGTAGGCGAGCTGCGTGACTGTCGAGTTGATGGTGTCTTGGTATCGAAAGGCAGGGCCGTTCAACTCGACACTACATGTGGCCGCGTTCAAATGATCCAAGAGCTGACCAAAGATGATGCCCATGAGCGGGTACGGGACACCCGCTGCAATAGCAAAGATCGTGCCGGCGACTACTAACAAGAGATCGAGCCATGTCGGCTGGGTGCAGAATAAGAGTCTGAACCAGCTAAGAAGCTGCCGTTTTGCCTACGCGAAACGTCGGTAACATGAACCATCAGTGGGGAGTGATCCTCTCTATATCTCTCGTAAAACTCCGTTACAATATAGGAAATAAATCGCATTGCAATAGGTCCTTACCTGGGGCTTTTCCTCAGCTTTAGCTTGATCGCGAGCCATGCTACCGCCTGGTAGTGACGCTTCAAAGCTGGTTGAATGGCATACGGCGCGGTAAATCCCTTATTCACATTGGGGCAGAGAGGGTCAAGGTCAAATCACGGGGCCTTATGTTTATGGACTCATTGCCCGTTGCTTAGTCTAATCTAATTAAGTCAAACACCGGGTTCACGCACAGCTCCTTTCCCGCCCCATTAGATACGCTAATTTAGAAAAGAAATGCTAGAAATATATCATTTTCTGAATTTAAATTTGTCAAAGTATAGATGTTTATACAATAATTTAATTGCTATTATAAATATACTTTAGCTCCGTATGTTTAATTCAGGTTATATATAAAAATAAAAATAATTTTGTTACTAAAAAAATACCGAACTAACAGTATTTTTATATAACTATAACTATATAACTAACAACATTTTTTAATAGTAACTATATTATCTTTTAAAAATTTGAAATAAAACGTACAAACTAATACGAATCTATTCGAAAATGCGAGTAAAGTTAAGCAATACTAAAAGTGTTCATTTTAAAAGCTTACTGCGAGTTAGTAAATAATCATTATAAAATACAATACCGTCTATTAGGTTTAATAATATAAGTAGTTATATATTTAATATACCAACGACGGTATTAAATATAATATTAAATCATAACATAACCTTGATTATTATTTTTTAATTTATTCTATTTTTTAATAGCCTTTTATCTATATTTATATATATTTTAACGTATATGTGTTAAAAACCCAGACGGGGCCTAAAGGGAATGGTGCGTGAACCGGTTGTTTAGCTTGCCTTGTGAATAGTAAGACGTGGGACAGCTAATGTGCTAAGAACTTGAGTGCAACCCCGAATCATTATGCTGGCTGTGGTAGGATTTGCTGAACGTGGCCCTTATGTGGTCTAGCCTCTCCCTGGCACAACCGAGCGGCCTGACATTACTTCGTGCACATATACAACACTATACGGAGTAGGTTCTCTACTTTCAGATCTGCCGAGACCTTAGCTTGCCCAGCCCGACATCGGGTGCGAATCAGAGCTTGGAGTCGGATCTGATAACTGTCTGCCGAGACTTATTGGTTGTGTTCTGTGGAGACGCGGGCCAATGCAGTGTCCTTGTCGGATCTGATAAAATTTCTCTTCTCCACTCTTCGTAAAGGGGTGGGGGCACCTTCTCGAAAGGGCTGTGACCCCGTCAGAACCAAATGTCATACCTTCGTGGGGTCTTCCCGGAACCAGTCTCTCTCTCCGAGGAAAGATCAGAAGTAGTTGCTGAGTCCACTGCGGTCGCTTAGTGATGACAGTGCACTAATTTCGATCTGCATGTCACCTTGCAAAATCCGGCCACGATCTCCAGACGGTGACATGTTCGATCCAGAAAAAGCGGGTATCACTCTGCCAGCCTCCCTCTATACCAAGGATCTTGTATTCAACTCGTGATTCCCTGTCCGAGTCCGGCATCCTACACATTACACCTATGCATCCTAAGTAGAATCTGGTTTCCTGGTACTATGAAGAATAGCGTTGTGTGACATGTATGCAAGGGATATGCCCGCTAGCTATAAACCAAGTAACCTTACTGCTAACTGGGAGAGGATAGACCCAAACTACCTAACAACTCCAGCTAGTATTTATGACACCATGTAGTCAAGGATGCCGTTGAGGCTAATCAGCAGCCCACGACGGTCGATCAGCCAACCTGGTCTACCATACATTGCCCTTAGTCTGGTTGCCCTTCTCGTCCTCTAGCCTCTTGACGTTGATATTCTTCCATATAACGATAGAAGCTAGAATCAATGGCATGAAGGAAGCTCCTGCGATGGCCAGCTTTCTCTGCACATCTCCGTAAGCGCCTACGATGGCGTCGCGCTCCGGCGAGCCGTCGGGATAACTCATCTGTGTGACAATGTCACCGAATATGGTACTGGCCAAGTTCCTGCTCTCTTCTGGAAGGCGCTGGTTCAGCTGCTCGGGGAGGACGTTATTCCATATGGCGCCAGCAATAGCTAGCCCGATAGCAGCGCCGACGGAGCCGAACAGGCCCCAGATGGCGTTAACAACGGCGATCTCCTGATGGCTGATGGGTGCCATCACAGCGAGTTGGCCACACACGGTGAAAAAAGCGGCACCTAAACCAACGAGGACTTGGGTCATGGTAAGTAGCCCAACGTGGGTAGATGGCTGCCGGAAGGGGATCAAGAGCGCCGTGCCAAGAAGCATTAATGGCACCCCAACGTAAGCAGCCCACTTGAAGCGGCCCGTGGCCCTGATCAAGCTGCAAAGAACCTTTTAGCGTTTACGACTCCAGGGGCCTCTGGATTACTTACATGCCAACGAATGGAGATATGAAGGCGGAGGTGAGTGAGTACGAGTTCAAAACATAATTCGCAGTGGTGATACTCAGTCTATGCACGACCTGCAAGTAAGAGCTGAAGTAACTATTCCAGCAGCTGGTCTCGGCATTAGTATTGGCCTAAACAGAGACGAAGGCGAAGACATATACTCACAAGGTCGAGACAAACATCACAGCATAAAGCAAGCAAGAACCAATGATTGTACGCTCTTTGAGGTACTTCCAGGGCAGAAACTGAACCGGGGCAACAAAACGCTCCCACAAATAGAACGCCGGAAATAAAACGATGCCGAGTACCTCCATGGCAATGATGTATCCGCTTGTCCAGCCATTTGGAGCATAGTGAGATATGCTAAATGGAAGGAGAATAAGTGCAAATGCGGCTGTGGTCAGGATGATGCCGATAACTTTCACGATTCACCGTCAGTTTTGATGTCGTCTGAAAAGAAGGGTGAGGTGTTCGCGTACTATCTAGTTCGAGAGTGTAGTGCTTCACAGATTGGTACCATGTGCGACCGGACTTTATTTTGAGAGCACCGGTTTTAGCGGCCTTGCGTTCCATCAGTAGCATGATTAGAGCCACTGGGAGCGAAACACCGGCGATGATGATGCCAAACGCACCGAACGCCCACCGGAAGTTGAGATTGTGGTAGAACAAGTCTGCAATCCTGGGGCCAGCGAACGTACTGGCTATCGTTGGCGTACCGTTGATTCCGATCATGATCATGCGGTTTTTCAATGTCGTCATATCAGATACCATGACATCGATGACATACAGCATGCCGACGTGGCCGACCCAGTAGAATGTATGGGCGGCGAAGTAAGTTTCGATATTCTGGCAAGTGGCTTTCATGATCATGCCGACAACAACAATCAGTAGCATGAACAAGAAGCCCGCAACTCGGCCCCAGATATCGACGATTTTAGACAGCGTAAGTCTCGAGCAACCACTGAGAATGGTAGATACGATACTAACGCTAGTGAGGAGGCCATGTCTTTCAAACGAAGAGGTAACGTAAGGATTCAGGGAACTCTGAACAGAGACCAAAACTGCATCGACGAAAGAGACCAGATACAGGCTATCAACAATTCAGTATTAGCTCCCTTCTCTCGTATAGTTCGAATTCAACTGAGCACTTACAGAACGAACATTACCCAGAGTGTTGTCTTGCTCCAGGACGTCGTGATGGCGCGAACGCGCTGCACACCCTCCTGGAATTCGTCGGAAGCAGCGTCGGATGGGACATGGTTTGGATTTGGATCCGCTGACACCGCGGGGGTGCCTTTATGCTCGACCTTCTTCTCCATGTTGGTGTCCCTATAGGTGTGAATATACGATGTATTGTTTGTCGATGAAATTGACTCTGTCCTATATATATCGTCTCCTCACTTTATGCGGTTTTAAACGTGCACAGATTGAAGGGATAAAAGATGCGTCCGAGACACTGCATGGTGGGGAAGTCTGGCAAAGGTGCCCAGAATCTTCGAAGGCATAGCTTGGGGGATTAGATTTCAGGGCTGGGTTGTCTGACCGGTTCTGGGCATAACTGTGGAAGACTGCGGCTTGCATATTTGGAATTATTGCTGCAGCATCATAAGCTAATACTTGCCATGAGCATGTCCTCGGTAGTATGATCTTTCTAAGGATATTCCCCTTGAGGTTAGCCCACGAGGTTTGTAGGCCAACATGCCTTTCAAGGTACTCTCTTCGCCAGCTATTGTTGATAATTCAGCCCCGGCTATGTAGGTCAAGTGCAATGTCTATGTAGGGTTGTAGTACTGGGTAAGACGATCAACTGAGACTCATGGTTGCTGTGAGATTTAAGACCTGGTAGCGTCCTGCCATAGTGTGGGGCCTCACATTTTTTTCGGCACTCAGGGTCTGACAGTTGCACTGGTTGAACCACGATACGACCGGTATCGGTTGATTGACATTGGACACCCTTGAATTGGGAGAAGCACTCCGATATTAGGTGGGGCTACCGCAACGAGGATCGTACGTAGTGGGTGCGAGGATCAGATTAGATGGATAAGATAAGATGACAGCCAAAGTTTTCCGGCGCTAAGTAAAATTTGCATGTTCTTAAGTCTATGGAAATAGACCGCTTCCAGGAACTAGTAACATTACTCTCAGCTAGCTAGGGGTGTGATGAGAACCCCATATACCGAAAGCTACCTATTGATCCGTGTATAAACGTTCCGTAGATAGGTTACTTAGAAGCAGTACACAAATTATAGCATACGTAATTAGCTTGATATAATAATATAACTAATAGCTTGTATATATAATAATAATAAGTCCTATTCGCTTATATATTACTTAACTAAGTAACTTGATCGTTGTGTAAGCTCAAATTAATAATAAGTTAAAATATTTCGTAAAACTAAATAAGCACATTTATAAAGAGTCATGTTAAACGCACCTTAGTTTTTCTAAGCTTGGCACACCTTAGTTTTCCTGTCAATTGGCAACGCTCCGTTATTATTCCCCGCCACCTCTTAACAGTTCGTATATTCTCTCTAATAACTTAACAACTACGTTATCAAATAAAGTTAAGTCTTGTATTTTAGGACTTTTAGGGCCCATTAATCCATATTCCGAAGTTACCTTATTTTTCTAATTTCTTTGGGTTAAGTTATGTAATAGTAAAGTTATAGCGCTAAAAGGGTAAAAGCATTCCTGCGAAACAATAGGGGCTGACATTCGCAACTAGCACATCCTAAAAAATTAAGGTACATACAACAAAACATATACGAATATATACGAATATCTTAACAACGCCACGTTTCCTGATAATGGGAGTAAAATATTCAGTTTCGCATTATCTGGAGCAATTGATTGATATATAAATAATTATATTGTGATACATTTTTCAAGTGCGAAGTTAGATTTTCGGTTTGCACCGCGATTGTAAAAGTAAAGAATCCGTAGATATGGCTTAGTTTCCCTTCGAAACGTTGGTTCTGTCATATATATCGGGCCGTCGGGGATTGGACGGGCCGTTAAGAGGTGTGTCCAAAAACTAAGGTGTGCCAAGCTTGGAAAAACTAAGGTGCGTTTAACATCACTCTTTATAAAATCAAAAATTATATGTAACAATTAAAGAAAACCTGAGTTTATTACAAAATCCGGAAATAATTAAATATATAAATAGCAAGATGTTATTCTTAAAACGGTCATGGTAGAATTAATTTATTAGGTGGTGGTTTTAGAATTTCTCTCTTTCAGCCAGGCCGTAAGGATCATTCATCGAGCCCATAGATCCGGGGCATGTTTTAGAATATTCATTATGTAAAGCCAAAACTCCTTTTCACACGCCGATGTTCACTAATAGTAGTGAGAAACCTCTAGCACACGACAACCGGAAGCAGAGTAATCGAATTTGCTTATAGGACTACCACATGAACGCATATCATCACACGAACTGGGAATATGAAAAAAAAGAAAAGACAAAATAGAGACACAAGGACGATCTCGACTAACAAGCTGTTTATCCTACGGGTGCCAAGCCCGTCCTATGCACGCTGTTATGTGTGATGTCCTATCTTTTCCGCGACTCCAGAAGCCTGTACATGACCCTTGTCACTCCGTTGAGACTGTATTATACGTGTCTTCCCCATAGAAACCGATACTTCGCAGAAGAAGAGTCCTGTATCGGGCCTAGTTGGGGACGTCCCTTTTGGGCCAAACTTATGCATCACGACGATCCTAGTGGGAGTGAGGGAAATTCCGGAAAAGCATAAATGCAGCTCCCAGGACACCCACGATGAGCTGTGAAAGTTCGAAGCATCTCGCTCCTCTACCGCCGGGAGGAGAGTCATTTATCTTCCTGAACGCCGCGTCAAGATGCGTTCAGCTCCCTTTGCCCTAGCCAGTCTGCTGGCATGCACATCTTCCGCTTTATCTGTACCACATTTATCAAATCCAGTATATGCCAGACGCAACGAAACTGACACCTTTGACTACATCGTCATCGGCTCTGGGCCTGGAGGTGCTCCTCTGGCAGTGAACCTTGCTGAAGCAGGCTACACCGTCCTTCTGCTCGAAGCCGGCCAAAACCACACTACGAAGCTCAGCCAGCAGAGCCCCGCCTTTTTCGGGGCGGCCCAATGGGATGAGGAGCAAGGCTGGTGGTTCTACACCAAGAACTACAGCAACGAAACCGAAAGTGCCAAGAGCAGCAAGTTGGTCTGGGAGAAGCCTGACGGGGGGTACTGGGTCGGAGTAGATCCTCCTGAAGGCTCTAAACAGCTCGGGATTTGGTACCCCCGTGCGGGCACGCTCGGAGGTTGCGACACGCATAACGGGGGACTGACGGTCCGCCCCTCTGACTGGGACTGGGACAGCATCGCCGACATCACTGGGGACGCGAGCTGGCACCACGACGAGATGCTTAAGCACTTCGAGAGACTGGAGCGAAATCTCTTCTTGCCTCCAGGGACGCCGGGCCATGGCTTTTCGGGATACCAGCCTGTCGGAGTCGGCGACAAGTCCCTGTTCGAGCAAGAGCCGCAGATCATGGCTGTGACCCAGGGTTCCGTGGCCGCTTTTGGTTATACAGACAGAAGCCAGAGCACGAATTTCGACGTCTTAGCCACCAGAGATATCAACGCGGTTCTCCCTGATCGAGACTTCCAAAACGACGTATACCAGATTTCATACAAGAAGGATGAGAGAGGTAGACGCTATAGCGCGGCAAACCGTGTTAACGACGGTGTTGCCAAAGGCCTTCCTCTGACCGTCCGGTTCGACAGCCTTGTCACCAGGATCCAGGTTGATGATGACCTCACTGCGAGGGGAGTCAAGTATCTGGAAGGTCAAAGCCTGTACAGGGCGGACCCACGAGCCAAGGGTGCTGCGAAGAATAACACGGGGATCCCCCGTACGGCTTACGCCCGTCGTGAGGTGATTGTGTCTGGCGGCACCTTCAACACTCCACAGATACTGATGCTGAGCGGAATCGGTGCTGCCGATGAGCTGGCAGAGCACGACATCCCTACCGTCCTTGATCTACCTGGAGTCGGCAAGAACCTCCGGGATCATTACGAGGTTCCCGTGATCCACAAGTTCGCGAACAATTTCACCTTCTTCGACAACTGCACGGGCGAACTTGAAGTCAACCAGTGCTACGCGGAGTGGAACGAGAACGGGACGGGGCCGTGGTCGACACTCGGCTTCTACCAGTTCGTCCTGTACACGTCGAGCGTCGCTCCCCGCGGCGAGCGCGACCTGATCCTGTACGGCGCCGCGGACGGCATCCTCGGCCACCTGCCCCCTTATGTCAACTACACCGAAATCATGAACATGACCGACGTGTATACCTACACCATCTCCGAGTCGCACCCGCGCAACCGCGCCGGCACCGTCAAGCTCGTGAGCGCCGACCCGCGCGACGTCCCTGAGATCAACTTCGAGTACTTCGCCGACGGCGGAGACGAGGACATCCAGGGGCTTGTCGACGGCATCGAGTTCACGCGCAAGATCTTCGCCTCCGTCCCCGGAGACGGCGTGGCCGTGGGCGAGGTTTACCCCGGCGTTGCCGTCGTGACGCAGCAGCAGCTGAAGGAATACGTCAGGGCGGAGGCGTACGGCCATCACGCAACGGGCACGGCGGTGATCGGGGCGGATGACGACCTCTTGGCCGTGTTGGACTCGCGGTTCCGTGTACGTGGCGTGAAAGGTTTGCGTGTCGTAGATGCGTCCATTTTCCCCAATGTCCCCGGGACCTTTCCGCTTATTTCCATATTTATGATAAGTGAGAAGGCGAGCGCGGTCATCTTGGAAGATGCTAAGGCTGCGAAGGCATAGTGTTAATAGCCATATTTGTCGATTAAATTAAAACTTAAAATAGTATAACGCCTCGGGCAGATAGGCAATAGATAAGTAAAGGCGAAACCTTAAAATGACCGACGTTTCTCAAATCGAAAGGCATGCTAATATTGATACTCTGAACATAATAAGGTAAGGATTATAGGATCATCCTAATTGTCGCCGTGCATGGGGTTCCCGTTATGCTAATGGCATTAGACATGACCGAAATTGTGGCGTTACATACAAATGCATGTGGCTGGTATTTCGCCCCAGCCACTTCGCCGGCCGGGGGCATTACCGGGGTTACGGACCGGGCCCAGGGACCGGGCCAGGGTACGGACCAGTGTACGGATTAATACGCAGGTACATGCTTTTATATACGCAATAACAACAAAATGATGTACCTTTGAACATCTGCGAGCGTCCACCGGTAGCCATCCGTGTGGAGGAGATGTCGGTTCCATCCATATTCTAAGGCGGCGGTGGACGGCTGTTAATCCATCCCAGAGGGGTGGTTGGTGGAGCGGATTGCGTTGCTTCGACATCTGGTTGGTCCTGCTGTCTTACCATTTGGTACTAGTCACGGAATCCCGATGTAATCGCAAACTTTCCCCCCGGGAATTGGAAGGATTATGGAGGTGATGGAGTCCATGTCCCAATGGGCTTAAAAGCCGCCGCTTGGTTCGACCGAACTCGCATATGACTCATGCGACGCAGTCAGATCGGAGTTAGCAGCATATTAGCCGGTATGAATCTAAAGCTCGCTGACCCCAGATCCATTCTCTTCCGAACGCACCCAATCTTCCACCGCCGCGATGTCTGAAGGGGTACCATTAGGTGTTCCGGTCGCCTCTCACCCGGCACGGAGGCCCGAGAGGAGGGCGATCGAAGGCCGGTGTGCAAAGCTCGTTCCTCTCGGCGAATCTCATATCCCCGCCCTATACCAGCAATTGTGCAATGCCGCTGCGGCATCGGTCTGGGCTTATATGTGGGTCGGGCCCTTCGAGTCGGAGGACGAGTTCGGGAAGTACGTCAGAGAGATAATCCCCTCGGAGAACCCGATCTACTACACCGTGATCACCAATGAAAACCTGCCCAGCGGCACGCGGGCCGGCACGCCCGTCGGATACCTGTCGCTTGGGAGGATCGACTTGGCGAACCGCAGCATCGAGGTCGGGGACGTCACGTTCTCTGCGGTCCTACAGCGTACGACCGCCGCCACGGAGGCACTGTACCTCGCCATGCGGTATTGCGTAGAGGACCTCGGGAACCGCCGGCTCGAGTGGAGGTGCGACTCCCTGCATGCGAAGAGCAGGCGCGCTGCCGAGCGCCTCGGGTTCACTTACGAAGGCATGTTTCGGCAGTTCAAGATCTTCCGGGGAAGAAATAGAGATACCACTTGGTATTCGGTGACGGATGGTGACTGGACTGGACAGTCGGTCGATGGGTCGGGAACTCAGGGGGTTGGCTTAGGCCGCATGTTTGACATATGGCTCGACCCCAGCAACTTTGTCGAGGGCAGACAGGTCAGATCCCTGGAGAAGGTCCGGGAAGACCTAGAATCCGGAATGGGATAGAAATGCTTTCATTTTCCGTTCGCTCGAGCCCCAGGGGGAATGAGCAGGGAAATCTACCTGGAAGGCCAGATTCAATGTGTCCCATAGCGATTTCCCATCTTTGTACATATTTGCAGGTGTTGTGCAATCTCTCATGAACCTTTCAAAAAGGGAGGCACCTATATTCCAATAGTGTACCAATCACGAGGCAGTGTACGGTCAAGCACGCGACATTCTTGAGAGCCCCTAACTAGAAAATCAAAGGATGGGACCCTGTGGATGCATGCTACCTTGTGTTGCTCGCCATCGAGAATAGACGAATAAGGATGGCAGGCCATGATTCACCGACAAAAGGGATTTGAGGCTTAGTCTAGTCTATGTGCCCTATTGCGGTTCCTACCTACCCGCAAGTCCAGGTAACCTATGAAGTCCTTTTATGTACCAAGGTAGGCTAAAAGCGGGGATACGGACCCTGGATGAGTGGGTTAGCGTTAAACCCAGGCGGTACTAGCACATACATTTACCGTCTGTACTGAAGTCGGGAGGGTGCCTTGTGACGTTAAGCTGAAATTCTAACAAGAGCAGCTGGCGCATGCACCTGACTCTGACTTTGTAACGCCTGTTCCGTCCCTTTCTTTCTTTCTCTTACTATACAAGCGTATATCTCGAATCTTCTGCCTAACCCCTTCCTGATTGTTAATGTCCGTTCTTCTACGTTGTATGCCCAATAGCCCCATTATCTGCATTTGTCTCTGCTACTGGATCTGCTAATTGAGCTCCTGTCTCCTAATTGTCAGCAGACGCGACAGTCATGGCACCCCCGGCCGAAATAACCATTCCAACGACTTCTCAACATACGGCCACCGACAATTCCAAGCCGTACACCCTCTATAACATCACACTGCGTCTACCGCTCCGAACTTTCGTTGTCCAGAAGCGTTACTCCGATTTCGCGAAATTACATCAGACCCTCACAGCCACCGTCGGCGCTGTGCCACCGGCTCCCTTACCGGGCAAGACCTGGTTCAAGTCCACCGTCACATCGCCCGAGCTCACCGAGGACCGTCGGCGAGGGCTCGAGTCCTATCTCCGCGCAATCGCAGAGTCCCCCGACAGACGGTGGCGCGAAACGTCGGCATGGCGGACATTTCTGAACCTTCCGAACATGGGGAGCGCCGGCAACAGCTCGGCGAGTGTGCGAGGCGGGTATGGCATCCCTAACAAGGACGCTGCGAACAGGGCTGCGGCGCAAGATCCAGGGACGTGGCTTGATCTGCACGGCGAGATGAAGAGGAACTTACAGGAGGCTAGGCAGTGTCTCTCGAGGAGAGATAATGCGACCGACAACTCGACGATGCTAGAGGCGGGATCGGCGGCGAAGAAGGCAATCGTCAAGGCGGGGAGTCTGTTAACCTTCCTCGGAGACGGCCTGAGAGCGATGCAAGACAACAAGAGGCTCGGCGAGGGTGAGCTAAGGCGGCGTAAGGATCTGCTCGCGGCCGCGCGGGTGGAGAGAGACGACCTCGAGAAGCTAAGCAATGCTATATTGCCTAACTTAAGGACGTCCTCCCATAAAGCGATGCCGTCATCCGCCGACAAATCCGCCCTTATAGGCAACGGACCTCAGGCCGGCAGGAGAGTGCTCGGGGCGCCTCTGCCGGAGACAGAACGGACGCGGGACAAGAATAACGATGGCCTGCTTCAGCTGCAGAAGCAAATGATGCAGGAGCAGGATGAGGACGTGAGCGAGATAGCGAAGATCGTGAGGAGGCAGCGCGAGATGGCCGAGGCTATACACGAAGAAGTCAACCAGCAACTCCTAATGCTGGACGATGTCAACAACCAGGCCGACATCTTGGGTGCCAAAGTGGGAGTCGCGAAGAGGAGAGTTAAAAAGATATCATGATCCGGTAACAGATTTGGAGCGATCATAAAGGGAGATCGACTGTTAAAGTTAGCTCGACCAATGGAAGACGGGAATGGATGACCTGGTGCATGGATGACGAAGCAGTTCTAGCCAGCTTAGGGTTGTATAGTATATCGCGCAGTATCAGAGTCACGGCAATGGTTGTGCGTCCCCTGATTTAGCATAATAACCAGCGCATACACTGTAATTTAACATAAGGTACCTAAGCTACACTCCTTCTCGGTCTAGCCTCACGGTAAATGCCACTTCCATTGTGATGCGTCGATTCTGTCTATTCCCCACTGATATCCATCCATCCTGCGTTCAGCGGCAATTTGATCATTGACGCTTTCAACAACCTACCGCCTTCTCTACATAGGCATTCAGCCACCTCCTTTCCATCCTGCAAAGTCACCGGCGCATTATGGCGTCCGAACCGACGCCAGACATATCAGACGAATCCCAATTCATGGCCATGTCGGGCCGCCACCATCAGGAGTAGACTTTGCAGCCCTTGCACCCTGTCCCCCAGACATTCGACGTTGTAACCGCAATCAGAATTCTTGCACGTAGCCATGCCGCTAGCACAAGCCCCCCACGACGCTTGCGCACTCCGGGTGGTGAAGGACCATAAAGGTTTTGTCCTGATAACCCTACACATGTAGGCGAAGACGGACGGCGTTCGGCTAGGTGCGGCGACAGGGGTTTCCAGGAGAGACCCGGGGACACCGCCGCTCCGCCTCTAGTGGGGTCTCGCATCAGGTTAAGGAGGTCGACGGAGATGCCTTTCCATTTTCACTGGGGTCCGGATCTCAGGTCGACGATGTGACTTCCCATCTCACGGTTCGACGGCGTCCCTTCCGATCTCATGTCAGCAACTGTGATTTGTTACCTCATGTCGGCGACCGCGACTTCTAATATCAGGTCGGCGATCGTGACTTCCCATTTCAGGGGGTCGGCGATCGCCACTACCCATATTGCGGTGGCCCCTATACTCGTTGTAAAATCTCCAGTCGCTTCATTTACTTGCCCGCTTATTTATGCCCATTGGAGTCCGTGCCCTCAGCTGCGAAGTCAAACAGCTGAGGCCCCCTGATTTCCCCGACACAGGATCAACCCATCCCTCCGCGGCTCGGTAGCCCCTCTAATATGGGTTTCGAATTTGAGGCTGCTCACTTTGCCCTACGGCGTGCCCCTAAATGTGTCGGAAAACCAGCCGCTGCGCCTCCGTGGATGTTCTTCGACCAAGACCTTGTGCTTGTGTATACACTGTAGCCTCCAGAGTCAGTAAAATTCCTTCTTCCGCTTACGAATTCAAGAAACCAAGGGGCAAGGGCAACAAGATTGACGACCCAAACGTCGGGAGGACAATATGGTCACTTAATTCGACGGCCGCGACCTTGTACCAGCCCCTCGAGCCCGGGACGTCCTCCTTGAGCAAATCCTTGGTATCGTGCGCCGAGTCCTCTTTCGTGGCGACCTGGGGGAAACCGTTCTCGCGCTCCCAAGCGCCGCGATCTTGTATCCTATGACACGGTAGGGGGACCCAGACACCCGGTCCGTCTTCCAGGCCTCCGCCGCCCGCGTCAGGAGCGTGTTCTTCTTGTGCGCCCCGCCATTACTCGCGGCCAGGAATGGAGCCTAGAGAGTCGTCCTAAGTCTAGTACTAGCTTATCCTTGCACGTTATTCTGGTTTCGTATATGCAGGTAACTTAGAGGGTGGCTGGAGGAGTAGGCAGAGTGTGTGCTGGTTCACCGATCCGCTCAGAGGGCCGTCTACCTTTCTTATTCAACAAGCCTGCTTAAGAGGTTTCGTCTGGTCTGGAGGAACGTCATATGGAGCGAGGATGGTGATGCTGACGTCTCCCCCACTGTGCCAGATGGAAGACTGTCCTGTCTGTAGATGTGATGTAGGTGATAACTCGGATGAAGCTCAGGCGCTACTGTTGAAGGCGTATCTGTTGATGCCATTATAATTAGCACCAGGTATCCGTAGCCTCCCCAGTTCGTATTCTTATATATAGCTAACTTGAGACCGTCCTGTTGAGTGCTTGTACCGTGCGAGATGGGAGCCCTCTTCCCATGGTAAGTAGTGTATTCGTGCCGGGGCGGGATAGACTCGAGGGCATCTTAAGAGCGGTATGGGGCTGGAGTCGGACGCCTAGTCTCGCCATATCAGGAGACTTAGGGGACCTCGTGGTGAGCAAAAGCTTGCTGAAGAGTGAGGCTCTGTCCCTCCGGATTGGTGGGTTTCCGTTGAGTCATTGCCAACACGGCAGAGGACATACGGTTCTTGCTGAGAACGAGAAGACGTTGGTATAGTATTGACTTGCTTTCCGGCTGTGGTAGTGCAATGGTTCGCCAACTTTTCTTCCCAGGGTTCCACCAAGTTTGTAGCTGATTGGTATCAGAATTTGATGTGTTTGAAATCATGAACAACATACAAACGAAGCACAATTCCAGAACCAGTCTTGTTGCTCATGGGTCTGGCGTGCCGCGTAGGTCGAACGATGTCATAAGTGTTCAGTTACAAGCCAATGGAACTCTGGTAAGAGGCTATGCCAGCTGGTGACCGTAGTTAGAGGGGAAATTGGTCCGAGTAACTCTGGAAAATTCTTCACTTCTGGTGCAGTCTCCTATAGCTTGCGCCTCATACAGCTTTCAGCTCAAGGCTAATGGCACAACTGACTAGAGATCATTAAGACCTAGATGAGCAGTTTGAATCTCCTTTTGAACTTAGTCCATTCCTGAACCTAAATATGATAGACGCATGGGTAAAACATAGCTTCCTTGTCAATTAGTCCCCCTACTGCGGACACTACGGGGGGGGATTTTCCCCAGGGCAACGCACTGAATCGAGGCCACCAACAGGCAAAAGGTAGCAGCGTAACGGGATCCTAGTTCTCCACAGTAGCTTTCACAAGAATTCCATATTCGGTTTTGCAACCACGGAAGGCCTTCGCCTTATACTTTCATTTAACCAGCAGTGACTTTGGTTGCTCTGGTAGTTCTATCTCCGTACGCCCGCACACATCTGCATGGACACCTGCCATGCGCCTTTACTCCCGAAACACCTTCAACATTCACAACAACTACAACTCACGCAAGTGAGGCAAGTTTCCTCGTTATTGAGTTAAAATTTATTTCTATTCAATCTCATACCCAATACCACTCTCTCGATACTGCCACGATGTCTGAACAGCTCGCGGCCCGACTGAGAAACCTCAAGGTCGACGATCTGGACGATATGGAGCTCGCCGCTCCGAAGAAGACTGAGGATTTGAATTCAGATAACCTCTCGAACATCGCGGCACCTTCTACGTTGCCTTTCATTGCGGCTCCTGCCTCTCATACCGGAGACACCACGGCCATGTCGTCTGCACCCATCGGAAAGAGAATCAAGGGCCTGCAACGATCCAACAGGCCAATCTTTAACAGCGGCTCGACTCCCTGGATCCACAAGAAAAGCAAGCACCGTATTCCTAAGAAGCTGCGACGGAAGGCTAAGAAGGCCGCGCAGGAGCACAAGAGGGCGCCTTTCGGCTACGGCGCAGGCAAGCGCCACTACGCGGCGCGTCAATCCATGGGCGTAGATCCCCTTGCCCTCTATCAAGCGCTCGAACAGGTTCAGAAAGAAAGCGCCAGGCCCAAGTTCAAGAATAACTCCAATCTCGTCCAAGACAACACTGAGGGATCTACTGCTCAGGCTTCCCAACAAGTCCAGAGCAACTTCAGTATGTGGGGAGCGTTCTTCCGCGGCAGAGACAGCGGTAAGGTACTTTTCCGCACGAATGGTGGACCTGCCGACTCTGATGACGCCGACTTGGATCCAGTTTCTGGCTACCATCCAGGTATATGCTGTTGTCCCTCGCCTCTACGCTAAAGGCCTCGACTAATACTACAACTATACAGGTACACCCGTCACGTATGATTACGGAAACCTTCCTGGCTCGCTGTCCAAGAATACCGAGAGACCTCCGATGTCCGGTTCGGCGAACTTCTTCGACGAAGGAGGACAGGGCCATCAGGAGCAAGGCCACGGATCAGGGGACGCGGACGTAGAGATGGGCGGCTTGTAACTATAAAATAGAGAGCTCGTTACGCGCTTCGTTCTCTGAGGCTAGGGACAAGTGGTTGCGGGAAGGGCTTTCACTTGGTATGATTTGGTCTACAGGGACGGGCAGGGATGGTATACTGGAATCTGCGAGGATTAAGGCTCAGTTGAGGAAGGACACTTATTCCACTGCCGGACATGGGTCCACGATTCCCAAAAAAGCAATCAAATCTGGCATGAAGACGATGGCGTCAGGAGGCGAATAGGATCGTCCATCAATGCAAGGAAATTATACTACTATTAGGAGAACTACATTTGCTTCCCAA
The DNA here is from genome assembly GCA_004155945.1 of Monosporascus sp. mg162. NCBI lineage: Eukaryota > Fungi > Ascomycota > Sordariomycetes > Xylariales > Monosporascus > Monosporascus sp. mg162. The sequence goes on along the minus strand of QJNY01000441.1, from coordinate 3,520 downwards.
CCCTGTTGCCGGTGCCATCTATCCTACCGCCTTTCCCCCCGTAAGCGCCCGTCAATACGAGAACGCCGCCTGGAATATTGATGTTCCCATCTGCAGTTAGCGGATCGCTGGTGTCTCCCGGGGGCATTTCTTGCACACGGTGGCGGTAGTAGTGAGAGGAAAAGTAATCATCAGTAGTCCATGTGGTGCCTTCCACTTTCGCACGCAAGTTGATAGCAATGGTGTCCGGGTCAACGCTGATGTCGGGCAGGCAGCACGCGGAGAAACTCGAAGTTGAAGACGCCGCTGCAGCGGCGGGGTGACGAGATGGCCCAGGCGAGCCGTCTCCGCTCTTGGAGATATTCATGCCTGATGTCTGCTAAAGGTCAGTGAGATATCTCTTGACTCCATTTATCAGCTCGAAACTCACTGTAATCTAGACAGAAATCCCCCACTCCGTGCCCATCAGCGGAGCGACGGCGGACTTATTTCTGGAGAGGCTGGACGCGCTTGGCCTTCTGGACTTGCTCTGGCTTGGGGCCGTCTGCGCCTATGATCTTCCTGGCCATAAACGTAGCCCTCTTGCAAGCGATCTCGCTCTTCCCGGAGACCTCTCGGATTACGCCTTGGAGCTCTCCATCGCCGAGGTCGAACAGGCGGGGGGGCAAGCCATCCCGGGCGGACTGGCAGCCCTTCTTGACCAGGTAGGACTCGACCGCCTGGAAAACCTCATCATAGAAGGCTCTATACAAAGGACCGGCGATACAGAGGGCAAGAATGACCTCACGGAGCTCGGACACCGTGAGGCGCTTGAGCTGCTCGGAAAGCAGGGACAGCTTGTCCGCCGAAGGGGGCGTATGAGCAAGAATCCTTCAAGGTAAACCATGTTAGGAACTTTTGCTAGGACTGAACGTGACTTCCAAGGGACTCACTTAACAATGACGGCCGGCATCTTGACGCTATCCAGGAAAAAAAAAACCCCCCGGTGGAGTGTGATGGACTATTGTGCACTCTGAGTACAAAAGTCTGTGAGGGATGATGAATGCTATAATAGTATAGAAGGCTGGAGTCAACTCGAAAAGGTATTGAAGTGGTGAAAATGCGGAAAGAAGATGTTTCTGAAGAAGATGGTGTAAGAAGGGTTTTGTGGGCGAGATGAGTGATGTTTATATATGTTTTGGGCGGGCATGGCCAGTGCAATACCTAGGTTGATTAGAGATAGCGGGAACTAGTTCACCCTATTGTTCTATACCGAATACACACAATAGGTAGAGACCGCAGGGAGACGCCCATTGTTTTACTATGAGACCCTGGATCACACACTGAAGCATATATGACTGAAGAAGGATGAATTGTCAGGTTAACCTCTAGAAGGTCCTAGATAGAAAGTGAGAGTAGTGAGCCCTCCTTATATACACAGAAAAACAGCTATAGCCAAGAGATACGGCTACCACCGGGGTGGCGATAGCGGAAACATATAGCCGCTAGTCCGAAAACTAGCTAAGCCGAGGTGTTCTAGATCTACCCAAGGCGTTTTAGATCCGATACACCCCCCCAGCTGTTAGGAACTAACAGCTAAAGCCCTCACGATGCAGAAAAATTGCCCAAAAGGAAACGTCGTGGTGGTTAGAAAGCAAAAATAAAAGGGCAAAAGGGTTAGGGAATATCGAATTCTGCGACCACAGAATTCGACATTCCGAAGCTTCTAATGGGATTCGAACCCATGTTTCCAGGTGTTATAACCTGATATCTTACCGCTGGACCACAGAAGCTTTGTTGGAAAGCTAACTTAATAACCAGATATTTGAGGTGGTTTAGGTTTCGGTGTAAAGGAAGGAACGATAGAAGGAAATAACAGAGGAAATGGGAGCAACAGCTTTTTCCTGCTGTAGGGCAACAACGCCGCTGTAGCTAAGTTTCTTTTAAGCTTCCTTCAGTCTTGAAGCAACGTTCTGAAGGTTTAGCAATCGAACGAATTCCTGATGCTTCTGCAGCCCAAGTGGCTTAGTGAAGCTATCCGTAACCATTGCGTTAGTGGGCGTCCATTCGATTCTGATCTTCTTCGTGGCGAAGGCTTGGCGGAGCCAGTGGCTATAAATATCGACGTGCTTCAGCTTCGTGACTAGACGTATAGCTTCTTTTGTAACTAGCCGTATCGTTTGCTTGTTGTCCACCTGGATAACTAGCTTTTTATCTAGTTCTAGGCCTATAGCCCTGAAAAGCCTCTGCATAAAGAAGGCTTCCTTGACGGTCTGAGAAAGGGCTAACAGCTTTGCCTTAGTGCTTGAGGTGGTAACTGTATCCTGCTTATTCGCTCTCCAGATTATAGGGCCTCCAAATAGTGATATCAGGAATCCCTGAGAGCTTCTGCGGTTAGGGTTATTTGCGAAGGATGCGTTACTTGAACAAAGCAACGATCGTACGTTAGGCTTTTCGTTTCCACCATACTGTATAGCGAGGTAACGGGTGTGATACCCATGAAGTAGGGCCTTATCAACGGCGTTAAGGTATATAGGGCTTGGGTTCTTGCTGTATCGTAACAGGTGGGAAGCAGCTTTAGCGATGTCTGGGCGAGTGGTGACAGCTCTATATAACAGACTGCCGACCTTTTCGAGATATAACTTCTTCGACGCTGCAGGCGCTTTTTTTTCGTATTCCTTAAAATCCCTTTATTTAGGGACCTTAAAGTGACGTTTCTCGAACTTCGAAAGTTCGAAACGGGAGTATAACTTCTCCCAGTAGATGTTCTGCATTAGCTACAGCTTTTTAGCCTTTCGATCGCGCAGAATACGCATCCCAAGGAACCATTGTAGCTTTCCAAGGTCGATGATATGGAAGCGCTGTGTCAGCTTTATGAGGAATTTTTCCGCGCGTACTGTATCTCGAATCCTGTACATCATGGATATATCGTCAACGTAGAAGAATAACGTCAACCAGCCGTTAGTCATAATACATGGGTCATCCGGGACGGGTTCTAAACCTAGGTCCTTCAGACCTGCAGATAGGTCTCGTTGCCATAGAAATGGTGATCTTCTTAATCCGTATAGGGCCTTTAGGAGCCTTAGACAAAAGCCAGGACGTGCGAACCCCTGTAGGAAACGTACGTATACCAACTTATCGATATTGCTATGCAGGAACGCGTTGACAGCGTTTAGCTGACGAAGGTTTAGGTTAAATCGGGCTGTAACGGCCATCAGCATTCGAAAAGATTTTCCTGCTAGCGTGGATACATAGGCGTTAAGCTTTCCACGAGGTTGGAGGTCGCCTCGGATAACAAGTTTAGCCTTGAACTTTTAAAGGAACCCATTTTTGTTGAATTTATAGGTAAATACCTATATTAACGGAAGTATACCGTTAGGGCCGACGTCTTTGATCGCCTTTTGAAGTGGAGTAACGGCAACTGACTGCTTTACCCGATATATCTGATCCCACTCCCGTTACGCAGCTGCTTTCCAGTCTTCGGCGTACCGGTGCTGAATAGCTTCCTTCCAGTTCTTGGGCGCTGCAGGGAGGTCCTTTCGATGAAGGCGTTCCGGTCTGA